>JAECUM010030947.1:0-44117 GCA_016617855.1 Megalonaias nervosa
ACTAGCCTGAGCGCTTTCAACTCTTAATGAGTCTTTTTTAGAGGCAAATACAAAACATAGACAAGACAAATAAAACACAAAAAAACCGTTGTGTTTCCAAAACTTAACATGACAGTTTCTACAGGAATTAAACCTTTAAAATTATTCTGATTCAACTAGTTTATTGCAACTTGTTGCGGATGCCTGAAGTTGAAATAAACTAGTTGAAACAGATGTTCTGTTCGTTGTCAGTTTATTGCATATATATATATATATATATATATATATATATATATATATATATATATACACACACACACACACACACACACACACACACACATATATATATATATATATATATATATATATATATATATATATATACACACTCCTATGCATTTTATTTTCTTTTTTGTACCTAAATAACCAATTTAAATAAAAACATATAATACAAATTCAAATATACAACTTGGCCATACACATAAACACGATATAGCATAATTAAAACAATATAGCATACACATATAACAGACACAATACAATAGATTGATCCTTGGCCAAGATCACTAAAATTTAGGGACCATGATATAGAAACCAGTCACAAGACCTAGTGTCTGAGGAGGGAAGTATATGTCATAAAGAATCAAACCGGGAAGTAAAATATAAGGACCAGCACCAGGGACCTTGTGAGTACGATACACTGTTAAATAACAAAATGCAAATAGTAAAGAGCAACCCCTGAACAAGAATAATAAATACTTTTTTCTTCCAAATTCTATTTGTTACAGAGAAACAAACACCTACACTATGTGAGATATAGAAACTCATAAAATACCTTAAAATGTACGGAGGAAGGGGCACTTCAAAGGCTGATAGCTTAAGATAGCTAAAGGACTCAGAATGTCCACAAATAAAAATAGTATACAGTTCACCCTTTGTAAAAGAACTTTGATAAACGGTCTAGCTATTGTGGAACATGATCAGTGGATTATAGATCGATATGACTAAAATACACAATAAAAAAAATGGAACGCAATGGACATACAATACGCAACGGAAAAATTGAACGCAATGGAAATACAATAAGCAATGGACATTATATTTGTTTGTTTTTAATTTCTTCATTAAAAAAATCAAAAGAAGTTTCTAATCATCAGATGCATACATATCTCTTTGAATTGCACAGCAGAAAATATAATTAATTTTCCAAACTGACGATAATAATTGTATGAAACGTGCCCTTTTGAGAAAGTATACAATCGTCGTATGCAAATTGAAACTATCACAATAAATATAGTTCATTGCCGAATATTTTGACAGGGTACTACTTTGTTGCAATGAAAACAAGGTATGCAGTGGAAATTATTTATTTTATTTGTAAGTGATTTTTTTAATTAAGGAAGGTTAACAGAAGGATTTCGTCATCAGATGCATATTTTAAGCGTTTTGCATAATATAGAACATAATCATGAATAAAGGTTCATAATTGACGTACTTAAACAAACTGCTACTTTCAATATTCAATTTCATAGTAATTCGTTTTGTTTATTTATTTATTTTTTTATTTTTATTTTTTTTATTTTTTTATTTTTTTTTAAAATATATTTGTGTTGTTATTGTTGTTGATTTCCCAAGGAATTGTGTTTCACTATATTATTATTCCCAGATTATCTTCTTCTACATTTAAAAAAAAATTCAATTGCAAGTATCTATACAGGTTATTCACATACGCTTTGATATATGATTGTATCCATTGTGCCTAACAATTATCCGTTAAATACTTTGTCGCGCATTTATTTAGGGAGTTTAATTGAAAAGTTTGCACATGGCGAGAAATATAATTTCATTCACTACGTTCTGTTTTGCAATCAGTGAATGGCGACCAGCTGCAGTACCTACAGGAAATGCTTCTAGCGCAACCTTCATACACTAAAGAGTTCAGAAAGAAAGGTCACATAATGAGGTTACCGAAAGGGGCTCTAGACAACAGGCACAAAAAACTAATGCAGTTGGGCTCCAATAGTGCTATTCAGATATATGCTTGATGCGATGATATTGTTATCGCTGACAGTGAGTGAGGCAATAATTTCATATAGACCACAGACCTCGGTTTGGTTGCCAAACCCCGAACACAACAAGGATAAGAATTCATTGGCAAATGACATAGGTCTAAACATCATAGGCAAAATTTACACATGGAGCCTCATCTGGTAATAAACGCCGTTGTACAACACTGATCATAAATGAGGCAGAACTCAACTTTATAATTGCTGATACGACAAAGAAAAGTGTACTATTCACCAGGGAACGTGCAAACCTAACAAATGGACCTGAATTGGGGACTATTATCAGCTAATATGATGGTGATTCGCCGCAGTTTACTCATTTGAGATCTTCAACGCTTGCATATTTGCCAATAAACCTATTATCAATGATCAACCGATTTCCTAAATACGCTTTCAGAGTCACCGCAGATTCCTTTTATATCAGCGAGTCAAACATAGGACTGCTAGATGAACTTCCGATAAGTGTAGGCAAAGCTCCATGGGTACACTGGCGAGTACAAAATGAGATGATATGTGATTATTCTGAGTCTGCAGATTATACACCTCACCTTTGGTATTACAAAAATGGACTATTGTCGCAACAGTCATTGGCACCATTGGTATATGATCCCGTGTCGCGGCATAAAACGGTTCATCTTAATGGTCGTGTTGGTTCTGGAACAACTACACGCGCGTTAAAATTGTTTAGGGATTCAGACATGGTAGTGCTAACCCCAACTCACCGACTTGCCAGGGAGATGAAAGAGAGAGGTGTTAAGTCTCATACTTATCACAGACTCCAGAAAAAATGGATGAGAAATATATTCCTATGATCATCATTTGGGATGAGATATGTACGGTGTCCAAGGACACGTTAAAAGTGTTTCTTGATTGACTATCGACGAAATCAACGGCGATTATTATATGTGGCTATCATGGTCAACCACGACATTTTGTCGGAGAATCACCATATGACTGTCTAAAAGAATAGGTCGATTATTACGAAGAAATGTTAAAGTACCACAAGGCCCCGATGAATCACTGAAGAAGCTAAAAGCGAAGATGAAACTTAAATCCAACCTGACTCATTGCTGTATGATGCGTGAAGTAATTCCAGAGACTGCGATTCATGATTTCTGGAACTTATGGCTCCCTAATGACCTGATAGTTGCATCCAGGAAAACAGTTCGTAATTCACTTCAAAGCAAATTACTTTCCACTTCACAAGGAAAAATGTCAAGATCTACCAGTCTCATTTTGCTATCGCCCAGCAGATACCCGTCGACAAAGTATTGACGTTGAGATTCCGCGATCCGTTAAGAAACATAAACCCGTTCTTAATGATATTTTTGTTGTCCCTGTAGATGTTGTTGAAAAAGCTTTAGCAGATGCATCGGGAATTTGGACTCGGGGATATGACTAACCATTCATTCGTCACAGGGTCTAACAGTCTCAAATACTAATATCTGGATAGTCAATGGTCGTGCTGAATGGTCACATCTAGTGTACTTAGCAGTATTGAGAGTTACAAAAATGTCTCATCTACACATGATGGTTTATACCAGGGATCTCAAACTAAAACCACCTTGAGAGCCGCATGAGGGATTTTCGATGGCCCAAGGGCCGCACTACCTTTATTATCTCTCATGACCCTTTGTGACGCCAGTCATTTTGAGGCCACAGGATACGGCTTGGCGGGCCACACGCGGCCCGCGGACCATATGTTTGTGACCCCTGGTTTATACTGTCGAAGATAAATAGGCTCAGAAAACCAACGATGATATGATAAGGGAAAATTTGGTTATTTATCAGCGAAATGACAGAAAGCATAAACGCGAGTTTGATCTTGACATTGAATTTATCATGACGCTGAAGCAGCTACAAAAATAATCACTGTGCTTGCTGTAACACTATAATGTTGTGGAGATATTCTCCAAATGACCCACGACAATTTACAGAATCAATAGTAATCTCGGACATACAAGTGTGAATGTGATGCTGACCTATCTTGAATACAACCGACTTAGGGGCGCTAGTGCTTTGATTTGCTAGCGAATCCATGTGTATTTTCAGGAATTACTTGTAATTGTTCACGGATAAATCCGTGCTGAGGAGCCGTTTAATCTAGTCGGTAGATTGCAGGCCTGCCTGTAGTTTTTACCACACTGGAAATTTTATGTATGGTTACACTCCAAATAGGATCAGTTGCTCTTTTTTTACCACCTTCAAGTTTGCCAGGTTCATATAAATACCTCATCGTCACGTTACCGAGGAATGGTTGTTGTAAGGAAGAGACAAGTCGCTTAAACGGTATGTGTTACTTCGACATTGCATTGATGGGTTTCGTAGAAATTCAACGCGTAACTTCGTTGTTTAAAGCAACAATCACACTTAGAAGTCTTGCAACTTATTGATGAGATCTCGTGTCTCTGGAAATTTCCTGAGTATACCGATATACAAACAATCACTCAGCAAGTGTTTGATTAAATCGATCAACGATTGCCTGAATCGCGATGAATTGCTGTGTGTCTTCGTCTGATTTTAACCTTATGTTGCTGCATGAGCGATGTTATTGCACCATGAAATTCTTTGCCAGGATCAACCTGTAGCAACTGTGGCCATCGCAGACCGCCAGACGGCCCGGGTCCACGTTGATAAATTTGTTCAAACGCGACTGAACCTTCAGTTGCTGTTTGAGTTGATAATGTTTAAGCTTCTTTGTATCTACTAGCAACGTCCACGACCGTCAACGCGTATTTGTATGTGCGTTTTTGACGTTTACTTTTACCAGTGATAGTGTCATGGGGTAAAAACAAAATATCTGCCTGATGAACTTTCTTGGGAATGGTAACATTAAACCGTCTATATTGAATTTTTTTAGGTGGCAGTATATAAATTTGCCATATTGCCTGACGGGCTAATCAATCTGAGGCAACACAATGCGAGACACCTGCTGCACCAGCAAGTTTGCTAATCGCTGCTCTACCCAGCCAGTATCCTTTTGGACTATAATAAATTGACTCCATTATTATAATTATCAAATAATTAATTCCCCGCCCCTAGAGCTAACTTACCACTCATTGCCGATCTTATCAGCCAACTGGCATGAGATTCTGTCACGTATTTATTTTTTATAGACTTCAATGTGTGAATCAGCTCCACGTCTCCAATATGTCGTTGCTGTAAATCTTGCTTTTTATACGCGACATCATGAACATGGGACGCTTGATCAATCGCATTTACTGGATACTCTCCTGGCTTTGGTTGATTTTTTCGTCGGGTCTAATATCAAGTGGAGTTCCAGGACCAAAATAAATATATCCCGGAAGATGTTTCTCATCAGTATACTTAGCCCATGGAGTTCCTGGTAATTTTCCGAGTGCCTTAGTGATATCACTACCGCTTGACGTCTCGCGAGACGACACAAATGTATATTTTGATGTACCGCATTTCATATGATGTTGATTTTATGCGGAGCTGGACTGACCATGAAGACGCTGATGATTCGCATCGAGTCACGCATACAAGCCAAACAAATAGTACCAAACTGGTCATGCTGACCTATCAGAAGATGCTCAATAAAATTCTATCGTATCTGCGCGGAGCTCCTTTTCATATGACGTTGCTGATCAGTGAAATGAGAACCATGGAAGACCTCATCGTTGACATGGTAGGCAATCAGTGAGTGTCGCTCAGCCGATTTCACAAAAAACTACGATCAAAAATATAGAGAGAATGTCTGACGAAGAGGTCTTTGTCATTGATGTGATTTTGCATCATCCCGAAGTGCTCCACGAAGCCATCGCTACGGTCTTACGAAATCACGTTCATGTGACGCTCGAACTGACGCTGACGAAAGTATAATTATCAGCGCGTGGACAGGCGTTACTCATGCGAGAGCAACGGGCGGAGTTATCGCAGGACAGCGTCGTTAAGATCTTCTACCACGAACATCTGATCAGGCAGCAATGCATGCGATATCTGAGTGAAAAAATGCTGAAGATGATATTAAAATTATTTCAGTATAGAATATCATGGAGGACGTAGAGATGGCTGATGTGGATCAGACGTGGTATCTCACGTACGTCATCATATAAAATCGGAAAGATCTCGAGGATGCCATCTTCAACACGTTCCATCTCCACATCGATATCAACGTAGCTCTCTCACTCACCAAAGTCGTGTGGATAGGACACGATCTCGTGTGGCTCACGGCTGCACAACAAAAAGAACTCTACGACCATGGCACGCTCAACATCGTCTATGATAAAGATTTCTTTTTCAAGCACTGCCTCTCCTACATGCATCGAGAAAATTCCTCAAGTTAGTGTAGAGATCAGTAGAATAACACATAAAAATGAGTGAAAACAGTTTTAAAAATATTTTTTGCTATTTGTCAGGTCTTATCTCTAAATTGCACAGTCGATTTTCCGATTTATCTCCGTTGAGATGAAGGACGGAATATCCGATGCGAACTACTCCGCGATGAACTTCAAACACAAAACGATGACGATACATCGTAGCCCCTCACTCCATGGACAAGCACATGAACGATGGAATAACCCGTAGTGCTTAACCTCACCACATGTCTAATCTTCGTGCGTACGCTGTGCGCGGTACTCTCTTGTACAGGACTTGTTGCACTTTTCCGTACTACCTTGAGGTAACCACACACACTTCTGTTTCCCACGCAGAGGCGTTGTGCTATATAATAGATTACATTTTTTCCTGTACAATTAAATAAATGACAAAAGGAACAAGAAATTAAAGACATGAAATACGGGACTATATTATATAGCATCTCCATCACTGCAAAAATCTTGTGTATGAAATGTGATCCAGGAAGAGAGTTTATCCTCCTGCATGATCTTGCTCGTCGACTCATGAGCATCGCTAGATCAATACCCTATCCCAGATCGAATGCCGTTCTGCACGAGCTCATCGAACGAGTCCGAGGAGACCTCAAGTCGATGCCAGGAGGTACTTCACGTCGCAAGCTCGTTAACGAGAACAAGACGATAACAGAACGAGAGATCCTCACCACGCGGCAATACCTGAAGCAACTGCGAGACAAATACAAAGCGCTCACTGAAAAAACGGCTCAGACTTCCAAACCTTTTCGACTTCAGCATGAAATCCTAAGTCGATCACGTCGAGCTGATGTATCGAGAAAAAACTGCCCAAAATCAATCCACGAGCCCTTCAACGACAACGCGATAAAATTATTCGTCTTCCACCACCTCGACGCGTTGAAAAAGCGTACGGAGATGCTGACAAAGGATTCATTTACGATCATTCCCATGTCCTTCAGTTTGGAGTGGATCAAAAACACTCCTTCAGCGTACCATCCAAGTAGAACTACGCACCCACACGGTCATCAAACTGGGAATCGCTCTACACGTTCAAGGAACACAAAAGCATCGACGTGTGTATCAGAGCCAAATCCCTTATCGTCTATCGCAGTGATGATTTAAGTACGTTCCACTGCCCAAGCAAATCCTAGCAACCAAAGCCTGTATCAATGTCAAAAACAGCGATACCTACTGCCTCGTGTGGGCTATCCTTTCCGCGCTACATCCAACACAAGATCACGTTAATCGCGTCTTCCACTACAAGCTACATTTTTAATACCCTTAAAACCACCGGTATCACCTTTTCAGCCTCGGTTAAAGACGTTCCTAAGCTGGACGCGCTTAACGAGGAACTCTCCCTCAACGTGTTTAGACTCGATGACAAGAAAGCAGTTCGTCGTTTATCCCATGCTAATCTCCCCACAGTCTCACAGCGCATTCTCAATTTACTGATTACCAAAACCATTTCGTGTGCATCAAAGACTTTAGTCGATTATGTCAATCTCAGTATACACAACATAAATATCATGGTTATTTCTGCTACCGCTGCTTGCAATGCTTTCCTCAATCCCAACGACTACAGGATACTGTCCAGAACTACATGTCGTTCAAATGCCACGCGAGGGAACACTCCAGTTCAAACAGCACTACAAAAAGGACGCGCACACGTTTTATATCCACTTTGACTGCGAGGCCAAACAAGAAAAAGTAGAAGGACCCTCGCCAGATCCAAACCATTCTTTAACTCAGGTGAAACATAAACATGTCCCGTGCTCGATCGGCTATAAAATCTGCTGTTCCGTCGATGAATGCTTGTCTTCTCCTTATCGTAAGTATCGCGGAGAGGATTGCATCGCTTGGTTCTTTAAGCAACTCAAACAGAGATTAAAACGTATCAAGGACATCCGAAAAAATTTCATCACCGATCATTCCACTCACCAAAGCACAACTTAGACAACACAAGTCAACTCAACGATGTCACATCTGCGAAGAGTACTTCAAGCTGCATGGTAACAAAGTTAGAGGCCATTGCCATATCACCGGTCACTATCGAGGAGCTGCTCATGCTGATTGTAACCTACGCTTCAAAGATCCAGACTTCTTTCCGTTGATCGCAATAATCTACGAGGATACGATGAACATTTCATCATGGCAGCGCTCAATCATCCTAACGTCAAATCGATTATTGCCAAAGTGGGATGTCAGTGACCATTGGACCTTTCCGATTCATAGATTTGTTTCAGATCATGTCGACATCGAAAGACGAACTAGCCAAAACCTGTCCTCAGTTCACCCACCTCGAAAAGGAATTTGGTGATAAAGCCGATCTTCTCAAGCAAAATGGAGTTTATCCCTACGAATACATCAATTCCTCCTCACGCTTCGACGAAACATCGCTACCACCCCAAAAAGACTTTTATTCCCATCTAAGCCTGATAGGAATCACCTGTGATGAATATCAGTACGCGAACAAGATATGGAACTAATTCGGCTGCACAACCCTGGGTGATTATCACGACGTTTATCTCAAAACGGATGTGCTCCTGCTTGCAGACGTCTTTGAAAATTTCAGACGCACATGCTTAAGCCATTACCAACTCTATCCCTTCTGGTATTTCTCATCACCTGGACTCTCCTGGGACGCCATGCTTAAACAAACCGATATGACCCTAGAACTCTACACCGATCCAGACACGTTCATGTTCGCCGAACAAATGGTACGAGGAGGTATCTCCGTCATCAACAAAAAGCATGCCATCGCCAACCACAATTACACGAAATACTACGACCCCACCAAACTTCCAGCATACATCATGTACCTCGTCACAAACAATCTCTATGATTGGGCCATCTCAAAACCCCTTCCTGAGGGAGATTTTCGCTGGATCAGCGAAGAAGAATTCTTCTAAGAAAAACAGACAGGATATCTTTACGGCTGGGGCTATTTTACCGATGTCGATCTCAGCTATCCACCACATCTCCACGACCCTCATAACATTATCTCTTCTACGCTGAACAATATCATTCACACCCTCGCTCATGGACACAAAAACATACCAAAGTAAGCCACAAAAAAGCCAAGAAATAAAAGAGCCAGGGGTGGTCCAGAATCCCCACACCCCAGTAGAATAGATCCACGGGGACACTCGACCACTTTTTTTATCACCTAGTGATAAAAGTGGTTCACAACCCCATCTTCTTATACTACTGGCATCATGTTAGAGAATCCTATCATTGGATTCCTGTGGCACGTCTGTTTCGCCCAAATTCGCCAAACATTTAATCACTTTGCACAGAATTCATCTCCTGAGTCTCTGAAAAGGTATGGTTTTGTAGATGATCTGAAACAGACCTTCCCTTTAATAACCTGTCGTCAGGAGATGCATTGAAATTATTAGGCCATTAAGCACATTTAAAGACCATCCCCATTATACCGTAAGGTTAGAAGTTTCAATCTGTAATTGTCTAGTTGAAGGAGTTTCACCAAATTACTAACACATGCAAACATGGATGTGAAGGATCATATGATATCTTCCCTTTTTCTAAAATGATAAGAAATACAACTGCAAACTCGTATAGACATAATTTCTATATTGAGGACTTGTAACTTATGCCACGTCACAGATCTCTTCTTGTCACCATTCCAGCCAAAGGGCATTGGTTATATTAGCTTCTTTCGTACACGTGGCTATGCGTTAAGTCATAAAACTTTATGTGTGGGTGCTTCTTAACGAGTGCAACACCAACCCACCAATCCTAGGTCAGTATGACAAACGTCAAATGATTTTATTTATGTTTAGAGATATTAGTTAGGTTTTTGCATCTGAGTCAGTCTCGAACTAAATTTGACAACAGTACCATGCAACTTGTTTGTGGTGCACTCTGCTGCTGAAAGTAGGTCACACAGCTCCATTTAAGGAAGACGCAAAATACATGAACCTTGCATACTATTACAAGATAATAAAACCTTACGAACAGTTTGCAAATTATTTTGTTTGAAGTTTATGCATTAACCTGTCACTTTCTTGAAAATTTAACCCATATAGTTGTAAAGGTGACATAATCTAATACATATATTTTCCGACAGAGATTTCCAAGTGTGACTAATATGCTAGTACACCTCATAGAAAATATACCCCTGTTTAAATTATCGTGCGATTCGCTGTATTCTATTATTAGAATATATCCAGTACTATGCTAAATTTAGAAACAACGTAGTTGTGTGTTTCTATGGTGACATGCGTACAAGGATTTCAATCGGCACAACGAGGATTTAATTAAAACATCTATCAGTTTCAAGAGCCTCTATTTCAACTAATACAGATGTAGAGAACGGTGGAAGAAAATAACCCAGATAAGAAAGATACACATGTACAACCAGTAAGTGGCGAATTTGTTAGACCTTGGTGAGTATCTGAATTGCTAATTTTCCGGTGCACCATTCTTCTTTCTGTGATCCATTATTACAAACATTTCTTCATGTTTTCTCTTGCCGTCTTTTTCTATCATTCAGGGGCAACAGGTAGCAAAGTGGTCAATAACGCTTGATTTTACAGGTAGCAAAGTGGTCAATAACGCTTGATTTTACAGGTAGCAAAGTGGTCAGTAACGCTTGATTTCACAGATAGCTGACATCTCACCTATGTCTGCGCTCCATCGGGCTCGGCCAGCTTAGGGATGCGAGAAAGCTTACCGGTGGCTTCCAGTGTGTCGGTGGTTCTTCCCGGATTTCTTCATATAGAGGCCTTCATGTATAGCCTATCATGTTTTTTATATCCATTCAAAACATCTTCCTAAGTACTCTATTTCTCACCCCCCCCCTCTCTCTCTCTCTCTCTCACACACACACACACACACACACACACACACACACACACACACACACATAGAAGTGCGAGTATGCCGGTACAGTCAGGTAAGGTGGATGTCGTTACCGAACCGGTAAGAGTTAAAATCTGTTTTCAAATTGCACATCTTCTCGATAGATAGATAGATAGATAGATAGATAGATAGATAGATAGATTGTTCCTCCACCAGATCTACCGGCCACCATGTATAGCAGCATATCGTGGCTTTAAAACCATACAAATCAAGTCGTCCAAGCAGAGAAGGGTTTCCATGCTTGACTATACGACATGCTTGTAATACCTCAGGAATTACCCACATTATCCACACACACACACACACACACACACACCTTAAGTCATTGTGCATGTCCCGCTGTAATATACATATACAGAATCTTTCAAATACTCTCTCTCTAATTTGGAAAATTTTTATTTCCGGATTTCTATTGTGAAATACGTTAAAGCGACTCAATAGACACCGAGTTGTATATATATATATATATATATATATATATATATATATATATATATATATATATATATATAAACTTAATCTAAATACCAGTCTGAAGGCCCTCCAAATGAACTTGCTAAAGAAAACAGGGGGAAAGAAATAACTAGGGTAAGAAAGACACTTACGTAAGACCAGGTCACTCTATAGCGATTGTTTGATTTTCTTATTATTCAGAGTACCCTTCTACTTTCAAATCTCTCTCTCTCTCTCTCTCTCTCTCTCTCTCTCTCTCTCTCTCTCTCTCTCTCTCGTTTGTGCAATAGTTTTTGTGCTGTTCTATCGTTCCGGTTTTTAATTTTCTTCCTACAAAGTCGAAAACATTTCAAAGCAAATCAATTTTGACATAAGTCCAATAAATGTACATAACAGCACAAGCACAGGTTTCTTCACACCAGTGTGTTCGTCTATTCAAACCTTTGAAGTCATTGACGTTACAAAGAATAACCGCAACTCAACAACTGCCTATTCATTTCATTAGTTTGAAACGAAATCTTTTGATCTTTGTCAAATGTTGGCAATGCTTTCAAACTTGAAAAATCCGCATTAAATTGCTTGTTCTGGTGGCAGTAAACTAAGTATTTATTCTTATTTGTAATTACAACGATGTAAATAAAATAGGTAATCCTATCAGTTAGCATTATGTAAAGATTTTGGTGTGCTCATTTGAAGACATATGCAAAAATACACGGTGTAATGACCAATAAGAGCATATCAATATTAAGAAAGGCAGGGCCAGTGTCACTAAGGGGCATGAGAGTAATTATATGAAACGTCGAGCGCTCCGGTGGCCTGGTGGTTAGAGCGTCCGCCTCGGATGTGGAAGGTCCCAGGTTCAAACCCCGGCCGAGTCATACCAAATTTATAAAAATGGTGCTAACAGCTGCCTTGATAGGCGCTCAGCATTAAGCAGTTAGTGTTAGGACTGGCATGGTGTCAGGATAATGTGACTGGGTGAGAAATGCGGCATGATGTCCTAGTGTTAGACATCACTATAAACTGTCACACAGCAGACATCGTAGCGATATGACTGCAAAATTGTTAAAGCTAAGTTCAAAATCCAAATCACACACACACACACACACACACACACACACACACACACACATATGAAATGTCAGGGATACACTCCCATTGCCAAATTCTACACACTTGTCTACGTTGGGCATTAACATAAGTACCAATTACTCTTTAGTCACATATTGTTGAGTGGAATTTGTAATTAGTTTTACTTTACCTATCTAATTAAGATTTAGAATTAACCTTCAAACTGCACAATTTTTTCCAACAAATAGAGGGGTAGTAGTTAGACTTCAAAAATTTCACTGATCTTAATTATTGTTTGGAGAGCGTGATTAAAAAAGGTGTTGTTTACAATCTGGCCTGCACAATTTTATGCATTTGTGTTTTAGACGGTGGGCAGAATGATCAAATTAGTAATTAATTTATGTTGTAATAGCATTCACTGGTTAAACTGAAAACTCATTAAGCAATTTTGATGGGTACAGCAAGGGTATTTTGCTTTTCGAATACAGCTCAGGTCTGTATTCCTCTCAGGTACTCAGGAAATTAGAATCCTCGTCTTTACTGGTATAGTCTCTGATACAGGTCTTCAAGGCATATGTCTCTGGCAGAGGATCATAACCTAAAGTTGTCATGGTGGAGCTGGTGGCGTATAATCCGCCGACTGCAGATAAGGGCTACGAGGTCAAGCATTTACTTGCTGAACATATCTACTATCCTCACTCTCAGGCTGTTTACAAATTGTTTTTCCGCTGCTGTTTTGGACGCTTTGGACACTTTTCCCCATTCTCCATACAAAATGCCCAGGACAGATTGAACGTCTGTTATGTACTGCCGCTCAGAATTTCTATATTCATGAAGGCCTCCGTAGCTCATCGCTGTAGCTTTATCTTAGACATACTATATGTCTTCTCTGATTAAATTGCAATCTGCGCACTTGTAAGCAGAACAATTTGCAGTCAGAGTAGCAGTGGCTTGGAGTGGGTTTTCGGCTGGACTCTAGGTTGTCTGGTAGTGTGATAAATTTAAGTGACAGGAGATATTTTTTGTAAATTGGCCCCTGTCAAATTTCTTAACTTACGGCTACGATGTGACTTTTTCAGATATTATATGTTACGACTCTATGGTCATAAACTAAATAACAGAAAGAAGCAAAACCAATAAGTTTTATAAAACTTAAGACGCAATTTAATTATCAACATTATGAAATGAAAATTGAAGAGAAACGAATAGTATTATGAACTGAATCCAAAATAATCATAAAAAGTTATATTAAAGTCATAAAGAAAGAAATGTTCCGTATTAAATTCCAATCCAAGAATATACTGGTCCGTCGTCAGTCCTGACGGGTTAAAATGGCGTTGTCCAAAATTCCTTTGAATAATTCACAATAGTTCCAAAATAAATTATAGTCCAATGAGTACTTTCTATTTCTACTGAATAATCCTAACAAATGTTTTCTCCTCTCGAATAATATCTAAATATAATATAAAATACGTCTGCAGATCTGATGTTTCAAAAAAATACAAGAAATAAGAATGAGAAAACTGCCCAGTCCCAGCAACTTATATACAGGCGAAAAGGCTAAAACACGCATATTATCACTACTCGCGAATCTCCACCATCGTAAATGAACTCACATGATTTAACCCATCCAGTGGAAATTAGCTTAATTCTTCTAAGACACCAATAGATAGAGCAACCCAATGGGAAAAAGCCCGAAACTTGTAAACATATATAATAATAATGTTATTATTAGTAACTGTCAACACGTACGTTAGCATCTATTTATTGATCCTAACAATTTTATGTTCATAATATCTTAAAATAGAACCATGTACGTACGAAATGTCAACTAAAGATAACCACCACAATTTACGGCCACGAATAAATATTACAAAAGTTATAGATATACATAGCAAATAATAAAAGATATGGATATATTATTTATTAAGACTTTCGGGATTGTGTTGTTCTTTAATAAGGTAAACAACACACACACACACACACACACACACACACACCCACCACAACCAGCACCACCACCAACAAATTATAGCTAAACCAATGTTACGCTCACAATCCAGAAACGCCCCGTTATGCATATATTGCAGGAAACAGCAATGCGTGAATATTTGCAACAAATCTATATACGTCTGCAAGTAAGAACGATTCATTATCATGACGAGAAGCAGTCTTTACCTCTGTCCGATTTGAATTTCCCCCAGCACTCACACCCCCACACCCCTTCACCGGTGTTGTATCAATCGTACATTTCCTTCTCTTCTTTCAACAAAGTATTATTTACCTTAAAGAATATATTATTTTGCCTATACAAAATCTGAAAGAAATTAGATTATATATCAATTTTCTACCGACAGATGTCTAGAAAGTTATTTGGATATAAGTCTTTGGTAATAGCAACTACACTCGCACGGTCGGAGTATATGTAGTGCATTTAAATCATGACAAGGCTGCCCACTGAAGATAAGAGAAGATGTAGGCACATATAATAATCATGTTGCTGCAGTGGAGGATAGTTTGATGTCAGGAACAAACAAATACAATCAACGAATAGAGTCCTAATGGAACATGTGTAGCCTTCTCCATCCTGGATTTTATATTTTGTTTAAAATTAAAAGGGACCAACTTTTCAGGGAAAGTCTTTGATCAGATGTTTGTCACAATTCTGCCTCAGAAACCTTGTCAAAGTAGATTACAGTTAAAGAATGCACACACCTACTATAATTCCCGACGCGGCCAATTAGTTATCCAGGCTTACTGAGAATTAAGCAGAGATACAGACGGACAACGAAACAAACAAAATGGATATATATATATATATATATATATATATATATATATATATATATATATATAGTTCGTATTTGCGTACATGAATACGTAGCTATGCGTGTACATACATACATACATACAAGATCATGTTTGATATGATGTTTGAGTAAGATAAATGAATGTGTTTTACATTCCCTGTACAGGGGTAAGGATGGGGGTGCAGGTAGCATTTTCGTTGTTTATTGGACTCGTCCTTGTACCATGAACTCCGTCTACACGAATTGAATGAGGGTGATCAGATGTGGTATAATGTAGCAGGAATATGAGGAAAAGGTCTCGTATCCCAGATATAGCCATGGAGTTTGGTGGTTGGGGTGGCAGCACAGGTTAAATAGGGTGGGGGCTACAAAATTGCAAATATTTGTGATGGCCTCTATCTCTTGTATCTCTTTTCATTAATGTACATAGGTCATAGGTCGCGCCACAACGTGACTTCGTCATTAAGTCTTACCTGTAAAATGACATGATTGTTGTGTTTAGCATTTCCGCATTATTGCCCATATCCTACTGTTGTTCATCCGTCTTTATTAGGTGAAATCGGTTCTGCAAATATATATTTATCTAATTGTGCGTTTGCAAGTGTTCTTTCGATAGAATGTATAAAATGCTATGCAAAATTTGGAAACTACGTATTTCTTTGTTTTTATTGTGAAATGCACTTATTAAATTCAGCAGGTACAGAATTGTATTGAAAGAAGGTTAATTATATTTATAGGCGGCTTATAGACGGTTATATACACACACATTATGTCACTTCGTCAGAATTAGTACTTTGATTTCTCGTTGCTATCTATAAACATTAACAGACATTTGAAATGCCAAAATAAATTCCACGTCATAGCCTTGCATTTATAAGCATATTTCATTTCTGAGTCACTGTGTATTAAATAATACTGTAGGTTTTAAATTACTCATGAAGTAACTTGCCAGGCTTGACTGACCAACAAAAGTGGTGTCGTTGAGTCTATAACCTCTTGTTCGTTCAACGAACAAATATCAGATATTCCGTGTACTCTATAATCAGACCTTGCGAAATATTCAGTATATGCCAGTTTCCAAAATAACGAAAAAGTACCAAAACAAGAGAAATACTGAGTTACCAGACCCTGGAATTTTAACCCAAATTGTTCAAAACACTTGAGGGCAGTACTTTGCAGCGGTAAGGGAGATAACCAAACAATATGGGGTAAGAATTATGCAATGAGTGTGTGGTTTAATAATGTCTAACGATGCTCTTTTCTCAAAAATTAAAATATATTTTAGTACATCCAGCCTGTTAAAGTGTCTGTATTATGGCATTTCATAATGTATGCTTACCATGTCAAAGTTTAACCATCGCTGTAATACACACGGGCCTTTTTCCCCTCTCTTTAAATTTAGCGCGGAAATATCGTGATACAGACCGTAAATTCGTATGTACAAACGTCTGTAACGTCAAATCATGAAAGCTAGAAACATGCTAGACCTTAACGGTTTTAACA
This sequence comes from Megalonaias nervosa, assembly GCA_016617855.1. Lineage (NCBI taxonomy): Eukaryota > Metazoa > Mollusca > Bivalvia > Unionida > Unionidae > Megalonaias > Megalonaias nervosa. The sequence goes on from JAECUM010030947.1 coordinate 17,098, forward strand.
ACTACACATATGCAACGTTATTGAATGATAATTTCCTGGGTATAGAGTGTACCAGGGCATTTTGGAACTTTGATTACTCCCATGGAGCGAATTGGGTCGTAGTTGTGATTTTACTGAAATTTCAAACAACTCTTGTTTTGTATGACCTACATGTCTGGCACTTGGAAAGTGTAATCAATGATCCAAGTATCAACACAGATATGACTTGAACCAATGGATGATGACCTGAGATCTTTTCCTACTCCCAAGACATTAGACCCCAGTCATGAAATGAAAACCAAGATCTTCATTTACCTTGTACCTTCACACACGCTTACTGGGCATGAGGAGACAAATGTATACTAGTAAGTGACCTTTTCCCCTGAGTCCCTACCCAAAGAGACTAAGCTTTTGCGTTATATAACCATGTATGCACTTACTAGGAATGAGAAGACAACTTTCTACATACAACTGACATTGTTGATGTCATACTTAAGGTTCTTAAGAAAACAAAATGTGTTGTCGACAAGAGCTGTTAGCTGATGCTCAACTCTCATTTTTACCATGGGTGGCAGATATATTTATTATATACATCATAAACAGATCCATTAGTTTAACATTGTTGCTACCGGTCAGTAGCCAGCGTTTTTGTTTAAAATATTGGACCAAGGTCATGTGACTCGGTATGTTCGAGGTTGTGAGGACATTCTCCGCCATGCCAACGAGGAGACAAAAAACAAAAATAGCCTTATATACATTCAAATATTTAAACTGGAAGTAAATATTTAATTTATAAGAATATTAAAATTGGACTGCAAGTGGTCTCTAGTTGCTGTTGTTACTGCGATAGATAGAGAGAATCATACTGACATGTTATACAGTGTATCAGTCAGCAACTTCTCTTTCACGTAAACAGCACATTTTGTATCCTTTCTGTATAGAGTTCACTTATCCTGCACTTGGAATTGAATGAAACCCAAGCGCCTTCGAAAGTAATCTATGTACTTTTTGAGGTATTATTCAAAACCGGTTCACCTCATTACCCTGGCAGCAATCATGACGCACACACCACGTTCAAATTTACCAGCCACCATGACAGCATCATTGAGACAATCACAATGATAACATTGGAATTAATTTTCCTGGCTCATCTTTACATAATGGCATCTTCAGTTTTTATTGATGCACTGCGTTCGTTTTTCATGATATGAATATTTTGTGATCTTCCCTTGGCATGGATTCTTTCAGTGTTGAATGAGAATCACTCCATGGCAGCAAAGTAGCGGGTACTAATACGCAGTTTTTAAGGTTCATTCATTAAATGTTGGCCATGTTTCAGTTTTTTTTTCCACTTCTAGAACATAACATAATGATTGACATGCTTCTTAACTGCATAAAAAAAGGTTATTGACTGATAATAAAAAATGTTTGAACCCTCGTTGATGCCGCATAAATTACCCTCTCCAGCTCGGACATCCTGAGTGATATGACCTCCGGTCTAATATATTTTCTATACTCAGCTAATAACCAATACATATTTATTCTGAGAGAGAGAGAGAGAGAGAGAGAGAGAGAGAGAAATGCACGGCTGCATTTAAGCAATGGTTGGAACTTATTGAGTAGGTTAGTAAACTTTTATATAACTACACTGGTCTATGACTTTTTAGAAGTTGTCTGCTGCAGAGATAAAATTAATTATTATGGATTTTGATGTTCTTTATTCAAATATGACAATTAAAAAGATTGATTGGCTACTGTTTCCAAGACATTTAAGTTTTTAGATTTTACGTCTATGTATATTGTGCAGACAGTAGAGTTTTAATCATAAATTGTAAACCTAGGTCTTTTCATGTGTTTGTGGTTGCTTTACATGATACTATTTCACCTGTTCTGTTTATGTAACACTTTAAAAAAGAGCAAAAGGGTTATATAAATAAAATTTATTATGAAACAAAAGGTAAAAAACTATTATGTATATATAAGTACATAGTTTAGTCCTTATTCAGTATCTACTTGGCGCTTCTTGGCTTGTCTCTTGTATTCATCAAATGGAGCATCTCTTGTCACTATCCAGCAATGGTCTGCAAGCATTGATGGGATCCATTTGCCCTGATAGCGTTCCTCCATTGTTACAATGTCCTGGTCAAATCGCTCGCCGTGCCCGTTGCTCACTGCTCCGCAGTTCGATGGGAAAAAAAGTCTAGATGAGATTGCAAAAAATGTATCTTTAATGACATGTTGCAACCAAGGCTTTTGTATGCCTTGAGGAGGTCTTCCTCCAACTTTGTTGCCACTAACTGGAAGGCTTTCCATGCCGTCTTTTCCTCGCCACGCAGTGCGCGGTCAAATGCATCATCTCGAGGAAGTTCATGCATCTGAGGACCAAAAACAACCACCTTTCTTTATCTTAGCTTCACTTAACTTTGGAAATTTTCCACAGAGGTATTTGAAAGCTGCTTGTGTTTTGTCGATGGCCTTGACAAAGTTCTTCATCAGACCCAGCTTGATGTGCAAGGGTGGTAACAACAGCTTCTTTGATTCAACAAGTGGTGGATGCTGAAAACGTTTCCTCCCAGGCTCCAATGACTGTCGGAGTGGCCAATCTCTCTTGATGAAGTGGGAATCTCTAGCACGACTATCCCATTCTCAAAGAAAACAGCAGTACCTTGTGTATCCAGTCTGCAGACCACGCAAGAGCAAGAATCTTCAAATCGCCACAAAGCTGCCACTGATGTTGGTCATAGTTTATGCACTTCAAAAGTTGTTTTCATAGGTTTTCTTCATATGGGCTGTATGACCAACTGGAATTTATGGCAAAACATTGCCATTATGCAGCAAAACAGGTTTAAGACTCATCTTCGATGAATCAATGAACAATCTCCACTCTTCTGGATCATGAACGATGTTGAGGGCTGTCATCACACCATCGATGTTGTTGCAGGCTACAAGATCACCTTCCATGAAGAATGGGACAAAATCTTTTTGACGGTTACGGTACGGAACATGGAAGCCCTAACATCACCTGCCAGGAGATTCTACTGCGGCAGTCTGAAGCCCAACAGCTAAATCTTACTCTTGGATAGTTCTAAATCCCTGACAAGGTCATTCAGTTCACCTTGCGTTTTGAGGTGCGGTTCAGAGGTTGAAGATGGGAGATAATATGGGTCATGTGACATTGATGGTTCAGGACTAGAAATTTCATCCTCTTCCTCTTCCTCGTTTGACTCAGGTGAGAATGATTCTGGTACATTAGGAACCGGCAGTCCTTCTCCGTGGAGTACTGGGCGTATAGCTGATGGAATGTTTGGATAATGCACAGTCCACTTTTTCTTCTTTGACACACCTTTCCCAACTGGAGGCACCATGCAGAAGTAACAATTGCTGATATGATCTGTTGGCTCTCTCCAATTCATTGGCACTGCAAAAGGCATAGATTTCCTTTTGCTGTTCAACCACTGGTGAAGATTTGTTGCACAAGTATTGCAGATTATGTGTGGGTCCCACCTCTTGTCCTGATCTCCAGTTTTGCAGCCAAAATAAAGGTGCGAAGCTTTCTTAACCATAGTGGTTATACTGCGCTTTTGGGATGCAAAAGTCACTTCACCACAAACATAGCAGAAGTTATCTGCATTGTTCACACATGTATGAGGCATCTCTGCTCCCTTTGGCTAAACAGAAATGTGTCCCTTTGCAAAATCAAACACTGACAAATAAGAGAGCACGACACTGTATGATTTCTAGAGCTGATATAGGGCAATTTGTTCAGCAGAGTGATGTAAGGTTAGTTATGATTGTATCATCCAAGACTTCTAGGAATAACATGATGCAATTCATATCATGTATGACGCAATACCAGCTTCAGACTGCATCATTCATTGGTTTGCCTAAAAGCGAGTACTGTCCAAACACAGTCATAGATTTATCGTAGATCCAGTCAAAGATGTATTTTAGTCATTTCTAGTTTAAATTGAGACCTCATCCCATTATAACTCACTAATCCTACGTCGATCCCAAGTCAAGGGTCTTATGTACTGACCCAGTATCATATCTTTAAAACTAGAGCCAATCAACAATTTAAGCATCATTTTCGTTTTCAATGACCCAGAATTAATTGTTGTTGTTGTGGGGCTTAACGCCATTTTTCAGCACACGATAGGCTATACATGGCGGCCAGTATTAATGGTGGAGGAAGAAACCGGGAAATCCGCGGAAAGAACCACCGACCCACGAGAAGCTACTGGCAAGCTTTCTCACATATCCACATTCGCCGAATCCTAGACTCGAACCCACGCAGACAGGTGAGATGGCAGTGATCCGTAACGGAAAGCGCTTAGACCACTCGGCCATTAGGCCCCCCCCCCCCGAATTAGTAAAGTTTGACTACATTTATTTCGGAAGCATTTTGGATGTAGACCAGTGTTATCCATAGGCGAATGTCGCAGAGCTGGATAGAACACGCACTCAGTATTAACTCCAACCAAAACATAAAATGAAACAACATCAACAACAACAACAACAACAACAACAACAACAATAATAATAATAATAATGGTGATGACGACGATACTACTACTACTACTAATAATAATAATATCAATAATAATAATAATAATAATAATAATAATAATATCAATAATAATAATAATAATAATAATAATAATAATAATAATAATAATCATATTAGTAATAATAATAAAGACAATCGTTTATTGCTAATGTAGGCCACTTGCCCGTAATAATACAGTTACATAAGAGTATTCTGCAATGTGAAAACTTAATTCCCAATACAATTAACACGGAGCAAAATCAAAATGGCATTGAATATTAAAATATAAACAAAGAACCTCAATATAAACATGGTGTCAGATAGGACGGGAATAACATAAAATAAGTCTTTTGTATCTCATGGGTGGAATAAACATGATGTGAAGTAAAACAGTAGTTATTTAATTGTGTTAGCAATATACTTACATATCAACTTTATCTCTACAAAGTAATACTGTAAAAATTAAATATGATAATTATGAATCTATATAAAATGGACATTGTAAACCAAAATGAGAGTTATCTATTATATCCCTATTGTCAAATAACATACATATACTTGATTAAAAGGGACATCATTAACCCGTCCTTTGTCTATCGATAAATTTTGAGCGGAACATCGGAACCTAGATAATCCATTTAATGCATGAATTGTAGTATGGACAGCTATAAGACTGCGGGAATTAACATTACGCCGTAGGTTTACATTTGGGGCTACTGTATGGCTTCACGGAAAATCTTATGTTAGGTTTAACGTGTGGATTATACGGAACCTATAATGTTAAGTTGGGGAGTATTAAAAGCCGTGTCCAGGCTGAAACATTTATAGGCCTCTACGGGAAATTCTGTTAAAAATGTTCATGTGATTAATATGCGGGAGCTGCTTAAGGGTTCTACTGAAAATGCTATGTTAAGTTGGGGAGCGTTATACCTATATTACATACTATAATCAAAAGTGGGATAAGGGTCTTCACGTTTTAGTTGGGTTGTAAACAAAGACACAGACATACACAAATATACAAACATAATTCAGCAAGGAGTAGTAGCACTATTTTCTAGCGATCTGGGTGGCCCTGAAACGGGCCGTTTATTAGCTATCCAGAAATACGAGTTTATATTGATATCCATCCCCGTTACACCTCCCGGGTTGGGCTCGGCAACAAGGAAATACCTTGTCCAAGAATTTTTTGAACCCTCTGACGGAGACATTGATCATAAAAGAAAGCTAATTACTTCTTTCTTCCAGTCTTCTTTCTTCTTTTCACCATGGGTACGGTCATTACAGCCTCTTTTGCTCCTTTTATCTCTGATCTTCATCCAGTTTGCATTTAGGCGGGGGAATCCTCCGCATCTTTCCTTTCTCCCTCGTTCATTTGCTCTCTTCTCCTCCGCTCATGCCGCCTTGAACTTTACCACTTTCTTATTTATGACTTTTTGATAAACCCTTCGCTAATTTTGAATAACTCATCTTCCTTTTCCTGTGGGGATAGATCCCTAACACTTTCACACTGTCCAAGAGATGTTGCTCTCTCTCTCTCTCTCTCTCTCTCTCTCTCTCTCTCTCTCTCTCTCTCTCAGATCTATTTCTGTGCCCAGCGTTTCCACTCTCCAATGTTCTGCCATTCTTTAATTTTGTTTGTTCGCATGTTAATGGCAAGACTTGCAAATAGATTGCCTGATATGCTTAATGCGTGGTCATTATGGAAATCATCTCTTCAATGTATTACGCGGACGTGGAAAAAAAATCATCCTTAAGTATAGTGCAGATGTAAAGTCAAGAAAAATTACGGAAATAAAAGAAACTATTCTTCATATATTTCACAAAGGTTTGGCATTATCCAAAGGTTAGGTAGTTTTTATACATACATACTATACCCACAAATACACTACGACACATGCAAAGGATTTAAGTTTAAGTTTACTTCAGGAAGACAAAGAGATAAACAAACATACAAACAAAATTAGCAACGAGCGAATATAATTTCGTTTCTAGGAGGTGTGGATGGACCTCAAATGGTCCGTTTTATTGTCGTCCTGGACAGCTGAGATGTCAACGACGATGACTTCCTGGACAGCCAGGCATTTCCATGGGTTTCCACTGCAGCGCATGGTCTTTTTCTTTTGGAGATAGCGACTTCATTTGTATCAATTTACCCCTTATCCACCTTTCCCCGCTATTATCTTTCCCTTTGAAATCTCCCGTCACAGGGCATCTTCCAATTGATCTTGTGCCAGCCTGCAGATAATGGTGAATGTCTTTTCAATTTCCCTCTCGAGGAGTATGTGTCTTATCTTATGCATATGCGACATGGCTTCGCCCAGTTTAGTACTTTTATATGATATGGTTCTTGAAAAGTCAACTGTAAGTAGCAAGAATCTCGAACGCACCGCTTTATATGTGGGACGTATAAGCAAGCTATCCCCCGATCCCCCGATTCAATACGCGTATATGAAAGAAAACTTTATAATCTTCTTTTGTACAAAGTTTGGCATACATAATGAACGAATATGTCAACACAATTTATTTGGGTTCAAAAAAAACAAGTCAATACCAATGTTTGCAAGTTAAATAATTTTTTAAAACTAAGAAGAAGCATCTTTAACTAAAAATGAATGCCAACTGACTGATTAAACATAAACGTTTTGCAAGGTTGACAAAGTTGTGGAGTCACCTTATTTCCAATGATATAATACAGTGTCATTTTGCCATTGATGCATATGAAGAGCCTGTGCTACAGAAAATAGATGGCCATAAAGTTCAGGACACCACCTTTCCATTTTATCATCGTTTCTTGAGTACTCACTATCAAAACAATTCAGTAACTCTTCAAAAAAAATTCCAAGGCTGCGTCGATGAAGAAAATACACACAATTCTGTCTACACACAATGGATTCAAGAGAACCACGTGATTCCAGATGAAATGAAAGTGGAAAGTGCAGATGCTGCTATAAAACAGAATCAATAAACGTTTGATTAGGCTACATCAGCCCTATGGCTATACAGTGTTTACATGTCAGTGAGTTGGTCTGTTTACGTTGTCGAATAAATTTTTTTTTACAATATTCGTCATACATGGACATTGCTCCTTTTCTGATGATTTACATCCCATGATTCTATAATCTGAAAGAAATTAATTTCCTATTAATTTCCATTGCAATTTTATAAACATTCTGTGTGTATTTTGGGTCTTTAATTCTTTTGCTTCCACTTGTTTTGATTGCTTTTAAAGATTCTTTTCATCTTTATCAGCACTTGATAAATGAAGTTTTAATCTTAACACCAACCCTCCAATGGAACGCCATTCATCTCATCCCTGAAAAGTCCATGAACATTCTTAATTGTTTGTTAGATACCGAATATATTTTCATGTTGTTAGTCTCTACTGTCATTAGACTTGATATCATCCCTGACGTCTTTGCAAATGTTTTCTGTCTCAGTAGAGATTCAAGTTAAATCGGTATCAGTTGTCAACAATCTATCAGACGTCATAAAAATTCCTACATTAATAATTTGTGAACTCTAAAACTATGAGCCACGTTAAATTTCCTTTCATGTTTTTGTTCTTAAAATTAATCATTTCTATGTCGTCATCAATAATTGCTGTCTTTCAAATGCAGACGACAGTTGTCTTCAATTTGAACAAACAAAATATATTTTCATATGATCTGTTCGTATCATTAGTATCCGTCTTTTTCTCGCATTATGCATTTGTTTACCAACCCCACGTTTACTCATTAATTGTAGAAGTGTTTCTCAAAATCAGTTGTCGTTTTTGTTTCAAATTTATATTTAAGGTTTAAACCACAGCTGCGCATTCATTCCGTTGGCATCACAGTTCTATGTAATTCTTTAACTTTCCTGTGTGGGTAACGCATATCTCTTAGCATTTCAAGGCAAGCTACGCTTTCAGGTGCAGGTGGTCGTGCAGACTTGATTTTGTTGATAATCTTCTTCTGTAGCTCTAATCATTATTTTTATCTGGGATTAATTTCTACCTAGCTTGCGGATACTTTTAAAGTAGTTATACAAGTTTATTGTCTTCTTCCTATTTAATGTGTTGATCTGATGCAAATCGAAAGTTGTATTGCCACGTATTAGATCGTGAATGAGACATAGGGTTGTTAGTCCATATGTACGTAATTAGGAAAACTTTTCTAAAGGTATTATAGTTGTTGTGCCAGTAGCCACTGTAAGTATTCATAGTAGTAAAAGCGTTTCTTTCAATACACTATTTAGATTACATATCTCAAAAATAGTTATGTGCCTTTATACGTTTTAAAAATAATTTTAACAACCGGTAAACATGATATTCCTGTCAAAGCATTGCGATTGCCTTCATGACTGCAGGGATTGTGCTGATTGCAACTTTCAGTTGTTACGACTCTATTGTCTTAAAATAAGTAACATAAAAGAGCAAAACTCAATAAGATTTGTAAAATTCAACAAATAATTGACTTCCCTAGAATACAAAATAAAATTTAAAAAGAATTTACAGTAGTGTGTATTAAATTCCAAATAGTCCTAAAAGTTCTATCAAAAGTTCAAATCTATGAAGTTCCAACTCAATCCCAGTGGTATTCCAATTAAATTCCAATATTTAGTGTGTTGACGTGTCTGTATTCTCTAATGTGCTAATGTGCCAGTGACCTGGATTGTAGCGACATATTAACAATCTTTTAATGTAGCACAATAATATAATCCAAAAATGACATTATCTTAATTCACTTTAATTCCAAATTAATGTTAGAGACAAAGAATATTATTTATGAGCACTTTGTCTTTCCCGTGAATAATAATTTGAATAAATAAATTTACCCAAATGAAAATCTAAACATAACAATGAGATTGATCCTGCTTCAAGATGTTAAGGCAAGAATGAGCAATTGTTCCATAAACATTTGACCCAGGACGCAATTACCATTTTCTGAAATTACTATGTCACTTAATGGAATTTTCCAGTCAAGAAGATTCTAGGGTCAGAATCGAGACTATATATTATAACTCCAATTCAGCTAAATATGTTTACATTAATAATGATCTTAATCCACACACATAGACAAAAATTAGTTATATATTATGCTGTTTACAAAATAAGTGTCCATGTTCAAGTACAGGGTGAACTTGATTTTGAACAAGGTCAAGTACAAATACAAATGTATATAACACATAATCATTACGAAAAGCCAACAAATAATACAAATTAAATATACATAATAAAGAAAACATGCAACATAATGGAAACACAAGCTTTCCGTTGCAATGATGACGTTGCACTGAATGATGCAAGTCCATCGATGTACATGATTTCTTCTTGCTCAGATTCATCTGCATCTCACTTAAGACGCGTACCATGGACCAGTCCACTGACAAACTGTCGTGAGAATCAAAAGTTTCTTTCCAATAAATCTTAGTCTTCAGCGATGCGTCTAAGTCCAGAATCTGGTTTGGTTTCAGAGGTGGGTCAAATTCATGATCCCACATTTAGATATCCTGGTATCATTAGCCTTCTAAGCTCTATTGTTATTGGTCAAGTTCGTTTGCACAGATCTTCCACTGCAAACCCCATATATGGGTTGTTTCAGTTTTTGGCTAGGAGATCAAATTTTACATTCCCTACCATTGACAAACATAAAATTCGGACACGATCAGTAGGCACTCCAAATCTTAAGCATAAATGTAGTATGGACCAATCTTCTTTCTTCCATCGTTCCTGCCATGTTGTACCACTTGTCTTGAATCTTACATAAATAATGTAACCACTGCAATCCTTTCTTGAATATCTACGGGTCAGCGGGTAAAGGAATCCTGTTGGTTTAATACTTAGCCTGTCCTCGGTCGTTATATTGGTACACAAATCCACAAGCTTCTGCATTGTTGAATGCTTCCATACAATTATTAATACTGTGCTCGATAAACAACTGTCGATAACTTTCCACAGCAACCTTGTCAAATGTCGACATCAGACTGATATCAGTACAGCATGTCTTATTGAAAGTCAACTGTCCTAAAAAAAAGACACCCTGGCACCACTTTTGGCTCCACTAGCTAATTGTCCAGATCGTAGTATTCTGTATCAGGCAAATGAGGGAAATAACGTGTTGACCTTCCCCCATGTTCGTATTTTCATATAAGTACTCTGAGCTTTATTCTTGGTCACATGTAGGAATTCAGTTCCTCTTTTTCTAAAATGTTTTAAAAGACACTGTACGTCATATCCATCTATATTATGAGGCATCGCTGTGTTGTATTTGTGACAGTTACTGTAATGACCTACATGTTCTTCCCAGATGCAGTTTCGACAGCGGCATATGATAGATATATGAACACATTCGCTGCTCTCTCCATGGATCTCACTAAAGTTAGGGACGTGAATGTCAGTGTCTCATGAATATTCATTATAAAAAAATGTCTACTGAATCGCTAGATGGTTCCGGTTTTCTTTATTTTGTTCAGGTTCCTATATCTTCTTCGTATTTCTTGATGCATGGTTGAATGTCACGCTAATACTCCAAAATATCTTTTCTGTTGTGGACAAATGTGCAAGGCTGTCGATAATGGAACGATGATTATGTTCACAATGTGGTCCGCTTCCAGCAATTCACAAACACTTTTCTTTCCTACGAACTGTTTCATTCTATATTGATCTTAACACACTAGACATGGAAATTGGCGTCCACGTGTGTAACAGAGAAACATCGGGAAAAAAGCACTCAACGCCAAAACTGACATTTTGCTACACAACGTAAATTGTGCGACCGAATGGTCGTCGAGAATCCTTTATTGCAAGACCATATGTATCTGAGAAATCCTTTGATGTCTGTAATAGAGTTGAAATGATTTTGTTGATGATACGTATGGATGTTCTCTCTCTGACCAAGAGATCGCGATGCATCATTTGGGGGTTTAGCTTCAAAGTATTGAGAGGGCTAATATACTTGCAAAGTTCTGCATCTCATCGGGTCAACACACAATCACTTTAGCCAGCTTGTGCAAAAATTGCATTAGTTTCATTGTTTGGAAAAGCGCGATTTTTTTATTTCCACAGGTAATCGCTTCTATCCTGGTTTATTGGTTTTCTCTGATTGATGTTTGCTTTGTCGATGTTAATCACAAATACATTTCGTCTGATAGTCAGAAGTTGATCTACGGATACGACTTTTTGACATTGTCATCAGCTTGAAGAAGTGAAAAGATAATTGCATGTACGGTTAATTTTCTATGGGTGATTTAAAATATATCGTTGGATTGTTACACGTTTTAAATTTTGTGGATTATTTCTGGAAGTCGGTGATGCAGCAGGTTTGCTACTTCGAGCCATACCTGAGATCCAAGAATGTCTTTGGTGATGGAATGTTGCAAATAGTTTTGACATTCATCCCGATACTATCACTTCAATTTGCCTATCATATAGTCAAACAAGAGAGACCTCAGATTTAACGGCCTTGAGTCTGACATTGTAAGTGAGTCATATCGTTCCAAATTGTCCCAAAGTCACCTTGATTACATTTTGGATACGGAAATAAACATCGGATGCTAAAAGTCAGTCATTTCATCATCGAAATTACTAGCATGCAAATGTGCTAGCACCACTTTCCTCATGACAGACAATGCAGGACTTTATCGACTTCTCCGTCGCTTCACTTCCGATTTCTCTGCAGAGTTATGTGATCGCATCATGGTGGTATTTCCTTATGATATACAATTTTATTTGATTGTACTCCCACTTTATATACAATACCAAGTGTAGCAAGGCTATACCATTTAGTCCAAAGTTTAAGTTCCTAAAAAGGAGTTTGTGTTTGTTTGTAAGAGTGTGGTATGTATGTTTGCAAGCACGAGTGTTTGTGACCATGACCTATCACACCCATTCTTTCATTTGACATTATTTCATGCATGAGTATTTGGAATGTAGCAAGGAGTGTTTGTTTGTAACAGTCAGAAGCTAACTTGTATTACTGTATCAGTTTGTCTGTAATTGAGACTGATTCCCCTTTTACCTTATAAGTCTGTTTTTAAGTGTGTATGTGTGTCTGTGTGTGTTTAATGAGTAAGAGTGCACATTAATAGGTATACCCTACATTCCATACCAAACGCAGTAGTTTATTCGTATGCGTGAATGAAGAATTTTAAGCATAAGCTAGTTTATCATCATAACATATCATAACTCTTGCTTCGTTTTGATCGTATGAGGACAATTACCCGCCACGGCTAATAGCCCATTCTATTCCCACTGGTTAATCGACCCCGATCAATGAACAAATATATATATATATATATATATATATATATATATATATATATATATATATATATATATATATATATATATATATATATATATATATATATATCCCGTCCGGTCAATAGCCGCTCTGCTTCATTAATAGTCCTAATTCTGATATTAATATGACTAAAACTGAAAGACCGTTACGGTGGCCAAGTGGTTAGAGCGTCCGTCTCGGCTGCGGGGTTCGCGGCTTCGAACCCCGGCCGAGTCACATCAAAGACTTATAAAAATTATACTAGCAGCTGCCTCGCTTGGCGCTTAGAATTAAGAGGTCAGTGTTCGGACTGGTTGGCCTGATGTCAGGATAATGTGACTGGGTGGGACATGATGCTACATGTCTGCGGCATGTTACGCAGTGCTAGACATCACTATAAACTGGCACACTGCAGACATCGTAGAGATATGACTGAAAACTTGTTCAAGCTACGTTAAAGGCAAACACACATACACGCTAAAACTGAGAAAGACGACTGGGTTGTTCATAATTTCTCATGTTAATTGATCACAACGTCGAACATATAACTAAAATAAGGCACTATGGTAGTTGTTTGATCATTTTTAATTCTTATGTGAATTCAGATTAACAACTGGCTTTTGTTCATTAATAAGACCATAGAATGTTGTTCTTTAATAATTCATGAAAATGGATCATAACTTGAATGAATAACAACAATACTTCTTTGTAATTGATTTGAACTTGGGATAACTTACTAGAGTAAGGCGATGTCGTTATTTACTCATTTCATACAAAGTGATCAGAACCTTGAATAAATAACTATAACAAAGTACATGTATGTATGTATGTATGTATGTATGTATGTATGTATGTATGTATGTATGTTTGTTTATGTTCGTCTGTCGAGTCGACGAAGACCACTCCCGTCATCCGAGGGTTGGAGGTGCTGATTCTGTTCTGTGCGTGCGCAGGTGGCTGATGAGGCCAATCTTTGCACGGAAGGTTCGGTCGCAGAAAGGACAAGGGATGAGTGGGACATCTCCAGGAGGGTTGATGGCATGTGCTTTTCTGGCTTGCCTCTTCAGCTCTGCAGCTGCTGTTCTGCTAGAGTTGCACAACTTGGAGCATTTGTGCACGTAGGACCGCCAAGTGACTCGATCGCTGGATGTTTGCTCCCATGAATCAGGGTTTATGTTGAACGCTTTCAATGCTGCTTTCAGACTGTGTTTTGAAGCGTTTCTTCTGACCTCCGTGGGATTGCTGTCCTTGCTGTAGCTCGCCATAGAAGAGTCTCTTAGGCAGCCGATAGTCTGGCATACGTACAACATGTCCCGCCAAGCTTAGCTGGGGCTGCATGAGGATGGTGTGGATGCTGGGGAGACCTGCTTGGGCGAGTACCTAGGTGTATGGAACCTTATCCTGTCACTTGATGTGGATGATTTTCCTGAGACTTGTGGTGTGAAAGTGGTTCAGCTTCCTGGCATGGCGTTGATACACCGTCCACGTTTCGCAGGCGTAAAGTAGTGTGGGGAGCACAACTGCCCTGTAGACCTTTAGTTTGGTCGCGATGCTGATGCCTCTTCTATTTCAGACGTTGGCATACAGTCTGCCAAAGGTTGCGCTGGCTTTGGCAATGCGGAGGTTCACCTCGTCATCAATGGTGACGCTCTGTGACAGTGTGATGCCAAGGTAGGTGAAGCGGTTCACTACGTTGAGCTTTTGGCTGTTGACAGTTATGTTGGACTCAACATAGGGCTTTCCAGGGGCCGGCTGATGGAGGACTTCAGTCTTCTTTGTACTGATGGTGAGACCAAAGCTTGTGCAGGAGCTGGAGAACTTGTCAACGCTGCGTTGCAGGTCGGATTCTGAGCTCGCGTTGAGGGCGCAGTCGTCAGCAAATAAGAACTCCCTGATGGTGTCTGTCATAACCTTGGTTTTCGCTTGAAGCCTCCTGGGGTTGAACAGTTTTCCATCTGTACGGTACCTGATACCGACTCCAGTATCTCCGTCTCTGAAAGCATTAGTCAGCATTGCGGAGAACAATAGACTGAACAGTGTTGGTGCCAGAACACAACCCTGCTTGACGCCATTGGTTACTGGGAATGGCTCAGATGTCTCTTCATTTTCCTGGACTCGTGCCTGCATGTCGTCGTGGAAATGCTGCACCATGGATATAAATTTTTTCGGACACCCGTACTTGGCTATTACCTTCCACAATCCTTCTCTGCTGACAGTATCAAAAGCCTTTGTCAAGTCGACGTAGATGGAGAAAAGGTCGGTGTTTTGCTCTTGACATTTCTCTTGTAGCTGCCTCGCAGCAAACACCATGTCGATAGTCCCACGTTCTTTCCGGAATCCACACTGGTTTTCTGGCAGGAGTCCCTGGTCAAGATGCGTAGTGAGGCAGTTCAATAGGATTCTGGCGAGTATCGTTCCTGCAATTGAGAGCAAGGATATACCCCGGTAGTTGTCGCAGGCCAGGCGGTTTCCTTTGCGCTTATACGGGTGGATTATGGGAGCATATTTGAATTCCTGGGGGATCGTCTCTTGCTGCCACATCAGTAAAAACGGTTGGTGGAGCCTTTCTATCAGGGCTGTGCCCCCTTCCTTGTAGACTTCAGCTGGGATGGAGTCTGAACCAGGTCTTTGCCAATGGAGAGCAGATGTATCGCTTTCTGTGTCTCAAGCAAGGTTGGAGGGTCATCCAGTGCTTCGTTGATGGGTAATTGGGGGAGACGACTGATGGCTTCATCGTTGATGGATGAAGGGCGATTCAGGACGCTGTCAAAGTGTTCAGCCCAACGTTCAAGAATCTTCTCTTTGTCAGCAACTAGTGTGTTCCCGTCTGCGCTGAGAAGAGGTGATGATCCAGAGGATGTAGGTCCATACACTTCTTTCAGGGCATTGTAAAAGTTCTTCATGTCATGCCTGTCTGCGTATCACTGGATCTCATCAGCTTTGTTGCTCAGCCATGTGTCTCGCATCTGACGAAATTTCTGCTGTACAGTTCTGCGTATATTGTTGTACGCATCTTTCCTGGAGGTGGACTTGGGGCTGTTGCGGTAGATTTGATGGAGGCGGTGTTTCTCATCCAGCAACTGCTTGATCTCGTCGCAGTTCTCATCAAATCAGTCTTGGTGCTTTCTGGCTGAGGGTCCTAGGATTTCCGAAGCTGTGCTGTAGACCAGCTCTCTGAATGCCGCCCAGTCGGTCTCCACATTCTGATTGTTCAGAGGGGTGGATATCAGACGTTCTTCCAGGGCATCCACGAGCAACTGTTTGGTACTGGTGCGTTTCAGCTTGGTGATGTTTAGTCGTTTAGGAGCCTTCTTTCTCTGCGGATGTTGAGTTTTGGTGATGATGAGGCGGTGGTCTGCCCAGCAGTTGGCGCCGCACAAGGACCTGGTCACACGCACATCCTACCTGCCCCTCTTCCTGACAATGACGTAGTCGATGAGATGCCAGTGCTTAGAGCGGGGGTGCATCCATGACGTCCGGTTACGGTAGGGATGCGGAAGATTGTATTGGTGATTGACGCAAGTTTAAAGCAAGAGGAGAGCATTGTTGTTACAGTGGCCCACTCCGTGTTTTCCTAGCACTCCATCCCAAGCAACATGATCGCAGCCTACTCTTGCATTGAAGTCGCCAAGAATGACGAGCTTATCTGCCATTGGAACGTCAGCGATGACGGAGTGAAGATCCTCATAGAACTTGGCCTTCACTTCATCCGGGTTGGTCATGGTTGGAGCGTAGCAACTGATGATGATAAGGTGCTTTTTTCCAGACAAGAGGGGGAGTTTCATGGTCATGAGTCTGTCGTTTACTTCCTTGGGAGGTCCAGCCAATTTGCCAATCAGTGATGTCTTCACTGCAAAGCCGACACCAGCCTCACGGCGATCTTCACTTCCTCGACCGCTCCAAAAGAAGGTGTATCCGGAGCCCCTTTCGCAGAGTTCACCTTCTCTTGCAAACCGGGTCTCGCTCAAGGCAGCAAAGTCCACGTTGTATCTGGCGAGTTCCTTTCCTATTAGGGCAGTTCTCCTCTGGGGTCTTTCCGCGTCGTCTATGTCCAGTAAGGTGCGCACATTCCATGCGTCAAGTGTGAGAGAAACAATCCTCATCTTCTTCTTTGTATTTCGACCGTTGGAGTAGGGTCCCCGCCAGCCGCAGTAAGGTGGCTTGGGAGGTTTTGAGCAGGCAATGTTTGGGGTACATTTTCTAGCCCCTTCCTCATGCCAAGGAGGTGAGCAGTGCATTCCTGAAGAGGGCTGCTCACTCGCTCAGTTCGCTGCCGGACTCCACTGCTACTCTGTGTCAGTGGTGAACGACCCTAATGGCCTGAGCCGCCTGCATGCAGGTTTGGGGCTACGGTTGCCAGTGTACCCACACCTGCCGCTTCGTTGCTTGCATCTCGCCACAGGACTTTGGTTGTTGATGAAATGAGATGGGTGGATGACAAGAATGACTTGCGCGGTGACTTTGTTTTAAGTGAGGAAGAGTTGCGCAGTTAGTCGACCTCACTCTCTCGCCCAAAACCATCTGAGTGCAGCAGCATGACAAAGTCGAGACGGTCGGAGACGGAGTTGAGTGCAGTGGATGACCAGGACGTCCTACATGTCTCGTCGTGCTCTTAGCGCTCCACGGCGCTTTGCTAGGAATCTCCTTTCTGCCCGTTGACCAGCATGTGGTTCCTCCGCGCAGGCTGCCGAACCCAGTCTTCACATGCTAGGTAGAGAATGCGTAATTCACCGAGAGGTTAAGATCCATCGGCTACCCTCAGCCTGGTTTAGCCGGCCAGTCTAGGCCACCTCTCACCCGTGTATTTATGTATGTAATGCACGTATGTATGTGGCCAATGAAATTCACACTTTACTTAGATTTATAGTTACATGAACAAATCTATGTATTAATGGAACTTGTTAAATTAGAAAGAGTAAAAGACAACTTATTGCTTGATAATTAGTATACGTTAAGGGGATAAAATTAGCTAAATAAGGAATATATTTCGATTGCAAGTAAGGTCCTAATGTACCAGCATGCAAAGCAAACCTAAAGGTAAAACGTCAAGGGATTGTTGAATATTTGTATGAGCATGCACAAGTGTAAGACTGCGATTTCTAACTGATATCGGATTACCAGTGAGATGTAAAAATGTCTCCTTTATGACTGGTCAAACAGCTAAAATAAGTCAAGTTTTTCAAACACAAAAAAGATCCACCATCTTGATAACAGTCATCAGTGGCTTTTAGATGAATGTTTTAAAACTTCCCAAGTCCTTTGGCTAACATTCATACAATGCATGCATTGATGAATGGCCCTACCTTGTCTTCTTTACATGCGCCACTGCTGGATAAGACTCAGACGACATGAACATGGGTGACTTTGAGACCGTGTTCATCAACACTTTGCATCAAATATTTCCTGAAATTGAAGTTACAGGATGTTTTTCCATATCTGTCAAACTAGTTTTAGGCAAATTCAAGAGCATGGTCTGCGGTTAAAGTGAATGGAAGTTCCTGACATTTCCTTAAAAAGGAAAATGATTGCATCGCTGTCATTTGTTACATCTGAAGAGGTTGTTGAAGTTCTGAGGAGTTGTCAGAGAATCTGCCTGACGAAGCGAGACCAAGAGCAGATTACCTTGAAGACCCATAGTTGGGGAGGCCCCAACTACGTGGACGTCGCGAACCATATTTTCCCACTGATCTTTGAAACATGTTCCATAAAGTTGAAGAGTAACTGCCAGAAACAAATAATTCAGTCAAAGCAGACTCTACAGCTTTTAGGCTAACTTTGGATACTGTCATCCAAATATTTGTAAATATATTGATGCATACAACGTGAACAAGCATGTCAACGGGTCCTCTCTACGCAAGCCGAAGCAGACTATCCACCTCAACCATCAATAAAACGCTACGCTGATAAAAACAAACAAAAGAACAACCAAGAAACATCTGTTGCTGTATGTAGTTCATAATTATAGTAAGCAAACCATTATGAAATAATTGCAGTTGCATCAGTTGATAAATGAATGGAAGATTTCCATTCATCAGAACATAATCATGTGATCAGACCCAGTTGCGTTTATTTCTATATAAACTGCATGCAGAACTGCTTTACACTAACCTCTATTTATATAGTCACGTCCAAAGTAACTAACGTAAACACTCAGCTGAATGCATACATACGGCATGCCTTTGAAACGAAATAAAAACGGAGAGTTTATATTTTATTTAGAAAATGAAATAAACTGATTTGACAGATTCAAATAACACATCTCTGCTGTTTGTCTGAATATAAATACTTTTTCTTTGATTAGATTTGAAAAGGAAACGCTTGGAAACTCAAAATATGCCAAGAACATTGCGGTTACAGCACTTTCACTGCAGCTCGTTACAAATGAACTTAAAGCAATAGGTAAATAGATATAGGGATTAAGAGGAAAGGGTTCAAAGACTAACATTATAACAATTGGATTCACAGTCCTATAATGCAAGACGCCGACCTTGATAGTTACGATGTGGGGGTGGGTAGGTGATCTGCTACACACACACACACACACACACACACACACACACACGCACACACACACACGCACACACACACACCCACCCATCGTAACTGTCTGTGGTGATGTCTTGCACTGTTTGACTATTTGACCCCCATCACTATAACCGTTTACCGATAGTCTTAATTTCATTTATAAGTAGCCCCTGTAGGTAGCCTAAACTGTTAATGAACACGAAAATAGATTTTAAGACTCGAAAATGGGTTACTAACGTGTCAGGACAATAACGATTCGGTAAAGTCACAATGAACTCATGATAGCATCAAATCCAAGAGTCATTCGTATGTCAAACAAAACAACACAGCCTTTGCTTTGAATATTGAACTTCTACTCAAATTACATATGCCAATTTAGATACAAGATTAAGACTATGCTATGGAATGTTCAAAACTTTAGATCGCCTACCATTGGTAGAATGTTTTGTTTGATATTAACGTAGCTGTTACGTTGCAGATGGAGAATCCCATGTTCTATAAAATAGCTACGTAGCAGACGTCTCAACAATAATTCATATCTTTAAAAAGAAACAAAAACAAAATAACAATAATAAATAAATAAAATTATAAAGAATTGAAATTTTAAAAGTTAACTGTTGTTTTTTTCAGAGTTTATTGTGGTATAAACTGTCAGTTGCCGATTCACTTAGCTTACATAACACCCTTCGGGCATTATTTACTTTCTGATTCGGCAAATGACAATTTATACTACGATAAACTCAGATAAAAACAACATTAAACTCTTAATTATTTACGTGGAAATACACACAAAATTTTAAAGACACAATCTTTATCCCCATTTTGTTCACACATTAATTCATTATTATATTTCTACTAAAAGCGTTGAAACATCAGAGTTAAGACAGGGAATGCTTTCCCTGACGAAGCATCCAACTGCGAATACAATTAATGATCTATTTGGAACTACCTCCACTCCTCGTGCAAGTATGCTAAATTTTGAAACAGTCTACTTTTTTTAATTAAAAAATGTTGATCTCCCATCTGAAAATACACGGCGAAATTATTTGACTTCATGTTCTCTGTGGTTAATAGATGAATTTAAAGAAAGAATTATCTAATTTCAAGAGTGTCACTATATGAAAGATACTTTGTTCGAAAAGACAGACGTAGGCACGTCATTGCAGCTAAAAATTTTCAGTAGTGTCTCGGGATATTGAATAGGTTGAGAACGATATATTTATATGTCGGTTTTGAAGATATAAAAACACCAATTTATTTGTTTTTTTCATTTCATAGTTCGCTCTGTTTGTATATTAGTCTGTTTGTCACTCGGAGAAGACGACAGTAATTAATTTCAGTGAGATTCTTGTCTGTAATTAACCTGTCATGTTCAATTTCAGTAGGGTCCCATAGTATCATTCATGTTTAAATTTACATATACATCCAAAGTGACATTCTTAGCGTTAAATTTCTAGCCAACCACATTTCCATACCTGTTAATCCGTATTCAATTCCCATACATCCCCATACCGTCCTACAGATAACACTAAATACTACACTGATAATTGCATGTTAAGTTCCTATATATTTCTGTAGCGTCTCAAAACATACCCCCATAAAGACATGCTAAATTACCATACAGCCCCACACCGATGCAAAAATTCCCCATATCGATTCATATAACTATTCACTCATTACAAGTGCTGTAAATATGTTTCTCGTCTTATCTTGCTATTAGATAAATGATAAAATTTTCGTTAATAGTAGGCTTCCTTTGCTTCAGTATTTATTATTTGCTTTGCACAGAGGTAGGAAGACATTTCTTGCAGTATTTCAGTTATGCAATGTTGTTTATTAACTTTGCTTATTCTGCTATTCCTCTATTTATTTTCGGATCTAATTATTTATTAAATGACTCTATCCCCATGGAATATTTTAAACCAAATAGATGCATCCAGTAAATGCAAGTCCGTTAGCTACTGCTCCTTCAACGATAACTACCACAACCATTCTCAAATAAAAGCTTATTTATAGTGGTCAAAATTGTGACAAAAGGTACACCTTTCACTGGAAGTTCACAAAAAATATTTGCTTTCTGTATGACATCCTCCTAGAGACCCTCCTTGAGACGCTTCACCATTAATAAGCAAAATAACGGCCCATAGCGACATGCCATATTCTCAAACATGTCCATACCAACTCAACATTCCTTTTATGATCAGAACTGTGGATGATATTTTTCAGACTGAATCTTTTGTTGGATTAAGCTTCATATTGTTCACCTCCGTTCTCCATCACAGAATGATTCAAACCTGGTTGTGTCAGTTCCCACGTGTAATATCACGCTTCATGTTCAAAGCTTCACATTCGTTGGTTACAGTAGCATGCTTCTGCCAATTATCATCGTGTGTCAGATAAAACAGTATATTTTTGTTTCGTTTCCTATATGAAGTTTAATGCTGTCCACAAACGTAGACCATTTTTTCCTTGTAGGTTGATGTCGTGTTCTATTTCAGACCCTTGTGAGTGTTGCATTTTGACCATACCAACCGCGTTGCTGTGTAATAACCCAGAAAGACGTCTCATCAGAATATTGCCTTCTAAGCTCTTAGCAATTCTATCAAACTGTGGACATTCCATGATAAACGAGTGTGGTCTACCCTTCCGTAAACGAGAGTGTTTCCGTTTACTACAGTTCCAGGTGATCCTTACTATCGCTTGACTTTCGTATATAACCGTCTTGCAAGTATGAAGTGGGTCTTTCTATTCTAGGCTATTCCTAAGTCCTATCAGCAGTCCTCCTGTAATCAAGAAATGTTTATTTTTGTGCATGTATAGGCCTATAGTTGCTTCGTTAACCTTTCTCGTTTGAACAAAAAGTAGTGCCTGTCATTTGTAACCCATAGAACTGTACATTTTACTTTCATACAATGGCGTCTTTGTGCTGCTAAATTAGCACTAATGTCTGTGCACAGTTAAAATATGACAACCACTATCATATATATATATATATATATATATATATATATATTATATATATATATATATATATATATATATATATATATATATATATATATATATATATATATATATATATATATATGATTACAGCTAATCATAGGCGAATGTATGCACGTTTAACTCATTGACCAATCTTGTATTAGTTAGTTTAATCCTTACACCATAATTATGTAACCTAGATTTACAAGTTTGTTTCAAGAAATCCATGTTTCAAATATGTCACTTTCTGGAACTTGGTGGTCTCTTGGATGTTCGAATAATTAACAGTGGTTCTTTCTTGATTGTCAAGATCTTGATGCATGTTGTCTTTGCTTGTTTTAGTTTTTATTATATTACTCTGTTCAGGATCATTTAGTTATGTTTGTATTTTCTCTTGAGGTATTCAATCGTTCGACCACTGGTGCATTATTTTCAATGCATCTAAGCCCTATTTTGTTAAATATATGTCTAGAGTCTAAGATTCTATGGCAGAAACAAATTGTTTTATGTTGTCTTCTTTTTATGGTTCATATATTCGAGCTTTAGCACATATCTATGCACCAGCTCACATGGAGTATACACTAGAGCTTTCGTAACTATCAATGTCTTTGTAGCATCATGCATAAAGGTGCATATTTATTCAAGATTTCACTTTAATATTATTAACAGAACTTGTTTGAGGTTCTTCAGTACACATTATTATTATTATTATTATTATTATTATTATTATTATTACAGAAATGGACTTTGAAAACAAAATGGAAAAAGTCAGAGGTGTTTTCTTAGCCTTGGATAGCCGGCATATCCCGTATATATTAGAGGTGGCATTGTACTTGCCTGTTCTCGTCCTTATGCATCTCTGGATGTTGTTTTCACCACACTCTGAACATTGGATACTTATAGGACCCTGTTTTGTCCTGCGATATGGAGGTATGGCATTTGCTGCCAGTTACTGTGGGCATTTTTGAGGGTCATCGTACCTATAAATTGCACCTTGTTTTCATTAGACACATTATTCATTGAATTTAGAGGGAAGCCAGTAAGTAATAGCAGGATACCATTCCTACATATACTTTCGTAAAGATAAAATTATCAGCCATTACTTGCAGAAGGGACTTGATTCGTATAGATTTTTAAGTAAGTTTGCTCTTCTGTTTGAAGTTCCCTTCCACCCATACCACTGATTTCTCTACTTAACAAAACAACAATTGCACTATTATGTTGATAAGGTCCATAACGTTACTTGTAATAAGAGAAACTTTTGAAAAGGCCGGGTTGTGGTCGATAGGGATGTCTGGATGTCAAAGGATGAAGGTTATGACATGAATTTATATTAAAACGTCTTACACAATCCACCAGATGCCAAGAGTTGCATGGATTTTAAAATTCGCTCAAAGAAGATAAATATTTTGTCTTGCGATTAAAGTTAAAGTTCTGAAAGCTAGAAAAATTACTAAATGGTCAACGGTCTTTGTAAGAAAGACATCTTGGTTCTATCAACAAATATAACTATCATTTGTCAAACCTTTAGCTACATTTTGCTTTCATCATATCTGGAACTAATAATTTATAAATCAGACATTATATCTTTGTAACATCTGAAGATTCTTTGCCAAAGGAAATTACCAGATTTGCAAGGAATTACACAACATGGGTATGCCTATCCCGCCAGGATTATAGTTTTCATAGCAAACTTATTTGCCGCCTTGTGTAACACGGCGAATTTGTTTTAAGGTCTTTAGTTAGTTACCAGACACATATGATTCTTTTGAAGCTAGACGTACTTTGAAAACATTAGGTTAGACCGGTAATTTCTGCAAGCACAGCAATAAAAAATAACCCTCAAGATTAGATCATACCAATAAAATTACATCTTCCCAGTAGAGGTACAACTTCACAAAGTGTCAGACAAATAGAGTGATTAAACTATGTTTGTACATAAATACGATTGAGGAGATAAATAAATGCTTAATTCCCAGATATTAAAACGGCAGAGTGTCATCGTCATTACACCAAATTATAGTTCTATATTAACTTTACTTCATATGATTTACATGTGTATATTTGCCGATCTGAAATGTATATTTTCTTTCTTCCAGGTTCATTATTTCTGTTCAGCAGACTCAACAACACACGAAGTCAGATTTTGTGTTTCTATGCACTGGCTATGCCATTTCTATTCATTGGAACTCCCATCAACAATTATCAGCAAAGTGTTCAGAATTTGGCATTAGGGGACTCCACCTTCCCTTGTTACGATATCCTACTAGTTACCATCCTAGTTTTCATTTTTTGCCTATTGTACATAACCCAACAATTGATTTTGCTTAAGTGGTGGCATACTGTGGTAATACTGGCTCTGATAAGTCTTGTCTTTTTGGGCAGTTCGACTGTCTTTGTTGACTTTGTTTATTGGTCATGTACATTTTTCTTCATAACGATAGCTTTGTTTGACGTCATCGAGAGCGCCGTTCAGGTCAGCAATAACGTGGGACAGAATGAAAACATTGTATTGAAATATGTAGACGCTTTCATAACATATGTAGACGCTTTCATAACAAACCGATTTACAAAGTTTCCATTCTGTCACATATTTTCATTTCTTTTTCTCTCTTATTACACATATGCAGTTATATGTGAGTTTTATAATGGCATGCCTTTGCAAGCTTTTGGATCAATGTCCACGCTAATTAATGTTATTGGCAAGTGGTGCACATCTTTTATTGTTCTGAGTTCAATTCTCTCCTGTCTTGTGCTGACTGGAAATATTATGATTATCAGTATTCGTTACTGCCTAATTAATGAAAGAGAAGACAGGCAATGGTTGGGACAGTTGTTTGATACAAACAAGGCCAGCATTATGTCGATCTTTTTCTATGATTTTGCTGTACTTGTCTTTTTTTTAAATTTAAGCGAAGAAAAAAGGGGTAATGTAATGAGTGTTATGATTCAATTTACATTAGCAAAATTTCTTAATATTATTTGGTCTATGCTAAAATCTTTTATTACCCAAATTGGAGCTAATGCTGCTGATCGCCAGTTGCGAGTATACATTGAGGTCTTCATCTGCATTATGAGTCCCATTGTGGTGTCTATTTTGGTGTCCTTGAATATTGCAAGCCAATTTGAACTGGGAATATGGTCCGTTTTGTGCACCCTGCAATGTCTTAAACTGGTGTTCGACGCCATATTGACTTTCACGGAATACACAATTAATATGATTTCTTGGTTTTACGATATTGATTTTATAAAAACACAAGATACTATCTACTACATCAGTTTGTCCAAAAACATCGGTATTATAATTTGCTTCCTTTTCGAAAATTACCACTGGATGTTTTTCCCACTCTTTCCCCAAAATATAGTTTGGCTGATTATGGTAGTGTTGGGACAGTCACTAATTCTGATCAGGTTAATTGTTATTCCAACTTTGCTGTCAGAATACATTCGACACGTGCAGAGAACAGAATCTCGTGCTGATATAAACTTGCTACGTGTAGCTACACCAGAGCAACTTTCAAATCTGCATGATAAGTGTGCCATTTGCATGGATAAAATTGAGGAAGGACTCGTGACACCATGCAGACATATTTATCATCGTGAATGCCTAAGGAGAGCATGTGCGATCAGACCTTCGTGTCCATTATGTAACAGTCCTATTTTACAAAATATAATTGGCTGGACAAACATCCAGACCTTAGTAGGGCAAGTAAACCAACCGGACATGTTTTTTAAGTCGATAATAAAGGTCATGACAAGATCGACAACGACAATGATGATAATGAGGATGACGATAAAGGTGATGATGAACATAATGGTGACGATAACGTTGATGTTCTTGATTACGATGATGATTATGATGATGATGATGAAAATTATGACAATCATGAAATCGGTGTGAGATATTGAGCGTAAATAGATAATCTATATTCAAAACAAGCATGCTTGTAATCTTAACATTCTTAAAAATCTTTTTTAAAACAAAGATATAAATGGCGATGAGTTTTCTACTAGTAGTGTGTTTGAGGTATTATATACAATATCATTGTTTCGCTTGCTTTTTCATGTTTATTGTAGATCTTACATGCGTCTTCCGTATATTTTGTTCATAATATTGAATCATGAAAATATTACTGACGTTTAAAACTTCATGTGGTGTCAAAATGCAAAGAATCTGTACAAAGTAACCTCAGGTACACACATTAAAATAGTTTGAATTTACCTTGTCTTAATTTTGAAGACGTCCCGGGAAAGGACAAAGGGAAACATTGAAAGTGTTTTGAAAATTATTTGTATTGTCATGTGAAAAAGTCAGTTTATTGATTTTTTTAATCAAGCATTCTAAGTAAAAGTCCACTTTTTAATAAATTTCTAAAATTTAAACTGCCTAAACATATTAAAATCAATGAAGAATATAAAGCTTTCATTTAGATTTTGAACAATAAGATCTCAGTTTCACAGAGAACTGAAAAGTCTACCCCTCCACTCGAGGAAAATATAGTTTCAGTGCTGACCTTAATTCATCAGGTGATAAATGAAAACCATTTGTCTGAATACCTTTAAAATATAAAGGAATGCAAAATTAATTTAACTATGTTCGCCTGTAAAAGCATGAAGACCTCATTAAGCTTTCTTTTGTTACTAAGTTTAAGATAGAGTCGTAGCAGAAGTTGGTATCTTCAGCGAGAATTGCTCATTCAGAGAGAAGAATGGGGAATATATAT
>JAECUM010030948.1:0-25199 GCA_016617855.1 Megalonaias nervosa
TAGGAAATGCGCATGATTGTTGTTGATGATGAAAGCTTACTATATAGAGAAGTTCACAATTAGGGATGTGTATGCATGGATCAGAAGTCGTTGATAATGTTGTTGCTACAGCAACATTATTGTAGAACCAAGCGTGTATGGAATATTTAGATGTTGACCTGATAATGTATTCCGGGTGGAAGTGAGAGGCGACACCCGAGGATCGTAGAGAAGGAAGACACGTTGAGAACACGTAGGAGGTCTATTGTGACGTAAGCAGTTTGGGTGGAGGTGTAGTGCCAGAAGAAAGCGTGGAGAGAGTTCCGGAAGTGCAAGGACAACACGGAGTCGAGGGTACCGGAAGTACCAAAGAAGAGAAACGAGAGGCGGACAGATGAGTAACAGAAGCAACACCGAAGGGAAACACACTCTCTTAAGACTTTAATTTCATATAACGATAGTAACTCGCAAATGTGATTAGGTCATTTTTTGTATTTGTCGAAGAATTACGATTGAGAAATTGTCGATGAAATAGTTGAATACGTTGATATTTTATTAAATTGTTATACCTTTCCCTTAGAGTCCTTTAGATACCTAGACCGTCGGAGTTGCTGACTGGGGTCTTGGAGCTATTTAAATTTAAATTGTCCTTCTTTCTATGGGGGTTAGAATAATACCGCAGTAGGCACGTGACAGTGATATTAACTTGTTTTAGGATTGTCATCTGAGATCTTTTTATTAGATGTTTATTGCAAAACTGCAAATAAATTTGGCTTTTGACTTATATATATATATGCACATTAGCACTCGTAGATCTCGAGATTCCTGGCATTAATAGATTTTCTTTCAGTTAATGCACATTTTAATGTAGATGGAATTAATTTAGTTTCTTTACAGAAATATGATGAACTATTGAACTGGTTATTTTGGATGCTAGTATTCATTCACTCTGGTTCCACTAAGAGGTTTTATAGCACCACTGAAAGTGGGAACGGTACAGGACAAACCTGATTGCTTTACAGCTCCCACAGTGTAGATAACGTTAACATACATCTATATCATTTTCATCTACTCGAGTTAACGGTAAAGCGTGGTCCCTTTTTCGGAAAGCCACTTGCGGTGTGAAACAGAATACTGGTAGAAATAAATAGTTTTGGATGTTCGGTAATTGTACCTGAAATTGCTCATTTTTGATCAAATTTTCATGCCTTTATCATACTTCAAGGAATTTTTGCAGTATATGCTTTAATATTTTATGAAAGTGCCCTTATGACATTTTAATAGTTGAAAAACCAAACACTTTTAGATCGTTTTGTTGCTATTCTTGTTTTCCTCTTTTAGGTAGAGATAATTACCTCTGAAGTGTAAAAAGTGAAAAGGATATGCAGTGCTAGCAATCTTCTGTCAGATACATGTACACATTACAAGTAAGGCCTTGTCTGTACTCACAAAGCCAGATCAATCCATGTCGTTCAGATATAGTACCACATGACAAGTAAGGCCTTGGTTTGTACTCTCAAAGCCAACATCAACCCATGTCATACAGATATAGTACAACATTACAAGTAATGCCTTGGTTTGTACTCTCAAAGCCAAATCAACCCATGTCATTCAGATATAGTATCATATTACAAGTTAGGACATGGTTTGTACTCTCAAAGCCAAATCAACCCATGTCATTCTGATATAGCACCACATGACAAGTAAGGCCAGGCTTTGTGCTTTCAAAGCCAACATCAACCCATGTCATTCAGATATAGTACCACATTACAAGTAAGGCCTTGGTTTGTACTCTCAAAGCCAACATCAACCCATGTCATACAGATATAGTACAACATTACAAGTAAGGCCTTGGTTTGTACCCTCAAAACCAAATGAACCCATGTCATACAGATATAGTACAACATTACAAGTAAGGTCTTGGTTTGTACTCTCAAAGCCAACATCAATCCATGTCATACAGATATAGTACAACATTACAAGTAAGACCTTGGTTTGTACCCTCAAAGCCAAATGAACCCATGTCATACAGATATAGTACCACATTACAAGTAAGGTCTTTGTTTGTACTCTCAAAGCCAAAACGGCTCATGTCGTTCAAATATTAAAGAAGGAATATTTTATGTTCTTTAAACAACCCCCAAAAAGATTAAAATTATTTTAATCAGCTTTATATTCATAGTCAATCTATTTTTATGAAGAAGATTTAATATTTCAACGATATTAGCAACTGAGATATTTCAAACATACTAGCAAACTGAGTTATTTTAACGATATTGGCAACTGAGCTATTTCAAGGATATTAGCAACTGTGCTATTTCAACGATATTGGCAACTAAGATGTTTCTACGATATTAGCAATTAAAATATTTCAACGATATTAACAATTTAGATATTTCAGTGATATTGGCAACTGAAATCTTTCAACAAAATTTGCAACTGAGATGTTTTAACGATATTAGTAACTGAGCTATTTCAACTATATTAGCAAGTTAGCGCATTGTTTAAAAACAAACAAACATTTCATTTAAAACAATTACGAAGAAAATATCAAGTTGTTTTACCAACTTGTGGTCATATATTATTTGTGAGTCTTTTGATATTCGCTTTCAAATCAAATTTTACTTTGTTTGTACTTCCATCAGCCTAATTCAGTGCTTCCTGATAAGATCGCCTACTCATAAGTGAGAGTATATTTCTGAACAAACTCACGAGATTTAGATCTTTTCTCTTGAAACAAAATTAAAGATAAAATTTTGATAGTTATAATATGTATACGTCTATATGCATCTATCTGAAATTATGTATTTATGTCTTCTACGTAGCGGTTAATGCAGTGGAAATGTACACATATTATTCAAGATACTATAAGAAACCACGGGTATGTTATTCAAGCCTCTGTTTAAAGTTTTCTTAGGTTTTAGTCATTGCTTGTTTGTTTATGGTGAATTGGTGATAGGAAGGTATTTCTCAAACCAAGTTATTACCCAATTACTAGATCTGGTATCATAATGTATAGAATGCATGAGACTAGATGATAGCATGGATTATTTCCTAAATATGGCCCCTCCCCGATTTCTTAGCAAAAGAAATTCTCGGGATATTCTCACGCATAAGTATTTAATACTTTGAGATAGAAATAATTCTATGTATTAAGCTTTTGGGTCATGTTTTGTAACACGTGGCATGAAAACCTATCTACATCTTAGAAAATCGTAGTGATAAATCACACGAATATGAAGCAAGAAAATCATGTAAGTGTGGAATCAGAGTCTTGTTGATGTGTGGTCGTTAGAGCGATTAATGGAAATAATACTGTAGTAGTATCAGCATTTAAGGACCTTTCAATTTACAACAACAGCTATCTTGACATTCCTTGGAAATAAGGGAAACATTATTATCAAGTCATCCTCGCGCACATGCTCCATATTGCTTCGCTCGGTACTTAAGTGCCGTTAGACCCTTTGCGCGTAGTCGTATGTTAGTATGAAATGCAAATATTGAAACATACTAACCATCTTTTATTTAAACTACCTATGGAAGATTTAACCAGCTAAATATTAGTACCCATACATGTACAAATTGTTTTCTGGATGTGCCTTGCAACAAAGCCTTATATACCATGGTTTAAACAACATTATCCGATTTTTTTCTATAATGTAAACTGCCTGCATAGTGCAAAAATATATATTTTGTGTAAGAAAGATTTTCGTTATCAGTTTATTTCTTTGTGAGTCTTATTCATTCTCCAGCTAATAGAATGGAAATTATATTTGCCTCATTTACCATGACGGAAACATTCGTTATGACGTTAATATTGATTAATGCTGTGCTTCACTGAGTTAGCTGTACACTAGGATAAAGCCGATTAGCAAAAGTGTCATCATAGTTGTCTGAAAATGTCAGCTATATCTATGTGCCCTGTCTAAATAAGTGAATAAACTCATTCATTTGACAACTGTTGAGGTGTAAGATAGTTTGTCAAAAATGTAGATAATTGCAAAATTGCTAAGCGGGACAGATGATTCCGTAGGCAAGCTTGTAAATCATTAGTGGTCAATACCTTTGTCTTTAGTGGCTATTTGCTGGAAGATCTTAATGTAATTTCATCATGGTAAATATCTAATGGAATCGTTCCTTTAAAAACTGGAGAGTGCTCATCAAACGTGTTGAAAACATTTCCTTGATCTAATTATAACCTACTGGAAAACAAATAATTTAAATTATGACACCATGTTTTTATCATGCGAAAATAGAATTCTACCTACTAAAGCAATAGAAAACGTCTGTTTTTAAATTTTAATCTATTTGTCATACAATTTTAGCGAATATTTTAAAAGCCCCTTTAAACGTCACTGAAGTAAATTATTGACGGAAATTCAGGAATTCAAATTTCTCACCATTTCGCAAGGAATCAAATGCTATAACATATGTTCATACATACGGCCAATATACTGTTTCCAATAGGCTCGGAATTGCTGGGATCGAATAAAGTTGGTCACTGATAACGAACTCTCTAAAAAGAAAAAGCTGAATTAAATGACTTTCAGAGGGGTATGCAAAATAATCAATACACTAGCACTCTTGAGTTAGATTGTTGGAAACTGAAGAAATACAGAAATTCATATTATTCAATTCCGTTCCACTTGCCCGAAACTGTCGGTATATACGTAATCATTACATACTATTTTAACGCTCTTCCTCTGTTGATAATTTACGTTTTTTTCACAAATCTAAGGCTAGCATCTCTTGTCAACCTATACTACATCCAAGTGAAAGTTAATCAGTCCTTTATGCACCATACGATTGCATTATACGCATTTCCTCTCTGTTATAAACCATCTCTGTTACAACTTTCAGATATGATACCCATGGGAAAGTTCATTAATAGCGATACTTGTCATAGGCGGGTTAGGGATCAGGACGGATATTATAGATCGAAATCTCTAGGTTTCTACTTTTTCTGCTGATTGAGTGAGTAAACATGTAAGTGTATAACGTTTAGTTTCGTTATTCTTTGGGTTTATTTAAACATCTAATACATTCATGTCATATAAATAACAACTAAAAGACAATAAGACATTTGTTTGCGATTTTTCTTTCATTATTAATTAAATTAGTGTAACTGTTGTGATGAAAATTACAGACGGTTTATATATTGCGTTCGTGACTATTTGAATATGCAGCTATTCACTTTCGTGTATGTCAAATATATTAAACATTAGATAAAAGTATTGGACATATCGACAGCAGTCAAGGACGTATCAAATCATGTAAAGGGGATGCAAGTCTCCTTGATAGTTTAATAAATGACGTATCAAATCATGTAAAGGGGATGCAAGTCTCCTTGATAAGTTTAATAAATGACGTATCAAATCATGTAAAGGGGATGCAAGTCTCCTTGATAGGTTAAATATCTTCTTTAGATAAAAAGTATTGGGCTTTATATCACACGTTCAAACAAACCTCTCCGCGTATATTGGAAATAGTCGACCAAAAGTAATCTGATCTATTGTGAAGATCCCTGTACATCGTTTTTTCAGTTAATTGAATTGAAAGGCGGATAGTACAAAAACGGGTATCATCATCGATAGAATATGAAGAAAACATGGTAAGAAATGAAATTACATATGCATGCTGATGCAGATCAAGGAATAAACAATAAAGAGATTAATTCACACAATTTCTCCGCATGGAGTATGATATATCTATATTATTATGAGTAATAATTTGAAGAAAAAACCATACGTTTTGTAATTCAAATTCATACGAAGCAATGATCAGTCAAAATGTTTGCAAGATATCTGAATATACGATGACATTTCTGTTAATAAAAGATCTATAAGTTTAAGTGACCACAATATTCAAAGCTCTAGCATTCTGGGTAAGTTCTATATTGGTCTTTTTCTGAAATAGCACTCTGAAAAGTTGCCTCTCAGGTCATTATACAATAAGCATTCAAGAACAAAATGATATTCGTCTTCAGGAGGTTACAAACAGAACGATACTCTGACGCTGGCAATTATATTTCTATATTTTAAAGACTAGATGCTGTCAGGGTAAAGTTATATCTGAAATTTGCAATATTTGCATCAAATAACGCTTTGGATAAAATTGTCTGAATAGCCTTCATTTAAATTACTGTAACTATATGTCAGTGTTATCGACCTCTTCTTTAAACCAAATTTCGTAGAACCCTATTCTTCGCAATCAATCTTCACACACACACACACACACACACACACACACACACACACATATATATATATATATATATATATATATATATATATATATATATATATAGAGAGAGAGAGAGAGAGAGAGAGAGAGAGAGAGAGAGAGAGAGATTTCAGTTTATATTGATGTCTAGCAGTGGGATATCATTCCGCAGACATGTAACATCATGTCCTACCCAAGCACATTATCCTAACACCAGACCAACCAGTCCTTACACTAACCTCCTAATCCTGAGCGCCAAGCAAGGTCACTGCTAGTACCATGAGAGAGAGAGAGAGAGAGAGAGAGAGAGAGAGAGAGAGAGAGAGAGAGAATATTTTATCTTCCAATCGTAACAAGTGATATAGATCATCATAATGTCAAAAAATAGTTTAAGTTGTGTCAAAGACATGAACTAATATATATTTTTAGTTTTATTATATCCCAAGCTTGCTCCCGAATCAAAGCATGAAGGATTAACCTTACTCACAGCGTTCACACGCACACGAGCCTTTCTACAGCACACTCATTTTTTAATCGTATTCGTAATTGGATACGGAAATAAAAGTATTACATTTATATATTGCAAATATTCGCAATATATTTATTTTCCCATCACTTCTATTAGCCTATATATTTGTGTGAAAAACATAAACTTATGATGTTAATAAAATACCTTTTTGTACTAGGTGGACTCCGATTCTATTACCCATTGGAGCTCAATGAAACAAATTGTGACACCATTTTTTTTAATTCGGGCTTCCATTATATTACACAGGGGAAATAAAGCAGCAAATATGCACTGTTTGCACAATTTGCCCAAATGAAATGCACCAATACGTATTTTATTGAGTGACCCTCAGTTATATTTTCTAGAAATGTAGAAGCAAATATACGCTGCTGTACAATTAGTTTTAACAGTGTTCATTCAAGAAAACATCTTCACATATAATTCAAAACAATCAAGTTTATGGGATTCAGTAGAAAATTGGAAACCAAATTTAAAAATAGCCTTTCCTATCAAAAGGAGGTTATAGCAATAAATATTTGCTATTGACTTGAAAATACATACATATATACATTATCAGTTAAAGTACATGTAATTATTGCAGATATATGGTTGTGATTCGCGTATTAATCTAGAATGCATCTTGCTAATTTTATGAAGATGTGCACAGTCATACGGTATATGCATGTTAATTTCTTGAATACTTGGAATTACCGAACCAAAAAAAAAATATACTAATCATAAGCCTTGAAGGAGATGTGTAAGGAAAACTCTGTTCTAGAGCTGTATATGTTTGAG
Organism: Megalonaias nervosa; assembly: GCA_016617855.1. NCBI lineage: Eukaryota > Metazoa > Mollusca > Bivalvia > Unionida > Unionidae > Megalonaias > Megalonaias nervosa. The sequence goes on from JAECUM010030948.1 coordinate 7,505, forward strand.
GTTCCCATGTACTTTTTGGAAATATTGTTTAAAAATAAATAGCTATTTAAACTATTACGCTTGCTTCTAAATTGCACATACTGGACTTGAACCACTTGATCGCCAGCGTAATAAGTACGAAGGAGTAATATGTTTATTCCGATTTCAGTAAGGTTTGAAAATTTGAATAGATGGGGTATTTATTTACCATGTTCCACAGCTGAACTGAAGAATGGAAAAATAAGTGCTGTATGTTGTATTGTCAATAAGACTAAGCTGAGAAGCATTATGTAAGTAGTTTATTCCATGTATTTTGCATGTATGAGTCGCTATTTGAAACGGGGATTTAACATCAGATTTCACATTGTTTCTACGGACAGATCAGAATTAACATTACGTCTTAAGACTGCATGTATGGTTCACACTGGGGAAAATACTGTTCCTTCTGAGACAATTGGAATATAATATTACGGAATTTATCATGAGATTTTCCACTGTCCATAAATCTAGAGACACATGGGAATTAAGATTACGCCCTATGTTTTCACGTATGGGTTACTCTAGGGGCAATGAGAATTTAACATATGGGAATCGAACATGAGATTTCCATATAGATATAGAGAAAAAGAGCGTGTCAGAAGATAATTTTATTTCCAAGAATGGAACCAACTCTGTTTTTGTATTATATCAACGTTTCTAATAAGCCGCGCTAACTAAAACATCAACAAAGCAAATGTAGATGAAGTATTAGGGCTAGTACCTTCTTTTCATGTACAACTAGCAAATAAAAAATGTTCAATACGAACGTATTTAAAAGGCTGACAAAATTATAGAGTAAGAATAGATTTCCAGTGATCCAGTCCAGTGTTATTTTGCCATATCTTTTTTGTGCTAAAGAACATAGTTAGCCATATGCCCAAAAAGTCACTTTTATATTTTGTCCTTGTTCTAGAGAATTCGTATTTAAAACAAGTCAGTACGTGTTCTAATATGAATCCAAAACAGAATTGATAAAGGAAATACACACAATAACATTTGGGACTGCGTTGGTGTGTGAGAAATTAGTAAATGTGGTGTGTTGGATAGGAACTGTCGGGTGTTGAATAGCATCAATGAAATACCACGAGATGTATCCATTTTTTTTCATCAAAAGGGAACGAGGCTTGCCGAGTTTTCTTTTAATGAAAACTTTATACAACGAGTGATATATCATTGATACAGCGTACATACTATACATATGTTTTATTTATATCACATACAAATACATATATTTGCCATTCGAAAGGAGTTAGATTCACGAAAGACAATTGTGTATTGACTGGGTGAATGAACTCACATCCCTGCCGAGTGTGTCCGCTACAAAATGTATTTCTGTCTTTTTGAGCCTATTTGCAATCACCTTTTCATACTGATAAGGTGATTGTTGTCATTTTTTTGAGTTTCTATTTTTATTCACATTGATTATATCAATGTAAGTTACACATATGATTTATACATGAAAGATGGTTGTAATGAAAAAGTAGAGCACTAGGCCTACAGGCAGATAGATTCTTGAATACTGAACGCTCATCAATGCATTGACGTACAGGCGCCAAGTAAATCTAAGCGAAACGACGAACCAAAAAGAGGTAATTAAAATACTTTAATGTATTTAAAGTTGATCTAAGTCATTATTCTGCTTTAATTAACATTACTACCGACCATAAATCTCTCTCTCTCTCTCTCTCTCTCTCTCTCTCTCTCTCTCTCTCTCTCTCTCTCTCTCTCTCTGGTCGGTTTCACTTAACATTTACCATCATTCTTCATAGGTCCAGACACGTTGTGGTATTACACAAGCGAAATTCTTCTATTCTCGTCTTTTCATGGATTTTTTTTTCGCCATTATCTTGATACGATGGTCAACAGAGAGAGAGAGGGGAGGGAGACAGCCTTTGGATATTTTCATGTTTAATTAATAATAATCGATTTTTAGAACCTTATAATAGGTTTAAGAAACAACAACAACATGGAAAAAGACTTAAATACATTACATATGTGTGCCCCGTAACCAAGAGATTTATGTTACTGTGTCGAACGGTATTGATTATATAAACACTTTAGATAGGTCCAATGGGAAGCGTAAACATACCGTCATGAAGAATATATTGTAGGTTACTTGGTGCAATTTCAGTTTCAAGGTTTTTTTATCCAGTCCAGTTTGTTTTCCTCTCTCACTGCAGATTTTTCTCTCACTCCAGATTTCTGCATATTTTGTCCCTTGTGCATGAGAAGGGAGGGGGAAACTAAAAAAGAAAGGATTGCGATTAAATTGTGTACCATGTTAAATTCATTTAAAAAACGAGGATTATTATTACTTTTTATCGTTATTTTCAAACATCACTAATGATTATTGAGTGGAAATTCATCATTGATCTATAGGTACAGACCCAACAGCACACGGTTCCAAGAATGTTTATGTCACAATTTGAAAAAAGAAACGTTTTTAAATTGTTAAATTATATTTCAGATCCTTTTAGTTTAGTTTGGGAGCAATCTGAAAGTTTGTCTTCGCTTAGTTTCGTATCATTTATAGTATATTTAAGTTTTTATTTGTAAAATCAATGTAAATATATAATTGTTTCAGTTTTAAATGTTATTACAATTTGTAATATTAATTTGAAACAATTTGGACATTTTGGGAATTTTTTAAGTTCAGCTACATTACATATTAGTTAAAAATTTTAGTATTACTTTAAATCGCAGCCATATTTAAAATGTTTACGACTTTTATCTTTCTCCGCTCATGTGCATCATAATTTCGGAATTTTAGTGTGTTTTATGTCTGTGCCGAAATAAGTTTATTATATCTTCATGATGTTTTGTTTCCTCTAAAGTTTGTGACACTTTCAGAATTTTGGAACTATTTTAAATATAGGCGAAAATCTTTACATTTTTCTTTTCACTTTTTCATTCTCTGCTAAAACTCGTGACAGTTTTGGAATTTTAGTATTGGTTTTAGTATCTGTGAGTTTAATATTATTCTGACATGAGTTCCCTTTATTATAGTTATTTATAGCATCATTAAATCATATGCAAAAGTAAATATACCGCCGACATAATCTGCGATATAGACAATTCTTTTTAAATAAATCTTATATATATATATATATATATATATATATATATATATATATATATATATATATATATATATATATATACCGTCGCTAGCAAAATTCCATCTAAGGTACTTCCCTTTGTCTGTTCGGTTTGCCAAAGGGTAAACGTTGGATGGTTACAGTGAGCAATGGAATTGAAGCTTGCGTATTGATTGGGTGTTCTTCAGCAGTTGTGTTTGTGCTATTCAGCTAAGCAGTATGTTGGTAAGAAGATGTGGGCGTTGGTCAGTACAAAGTGTTTATTCATTCCTATATGCAAGTTTTAGTCAATAGATGGGTAGGTGCTTGTCAGTTAGATGGTGCGTTGATTAGTAGGTATGGTAATGGTTAGTAGATGACTGGTGATGGTCAGTGAAACAGTGTATTGCTTAGTAGTTGCGGTTTATAGTCCGTAAATGCTAATTTTATATATTTCCTTGACGACCATAACGGCCGATAATGTTAAACCCATGGCAAAATATTAATTTTCATTTTGCTAAATTTCGTAATATCAAATTCCTTTTGTTCCTAGAGCGACCTATACTTGCAAACCTTATGGCTCAAGGGTAATTCCCGTATCTCCACAGAGGGCCTCACATTTCTTTTTTGTTTGGAGCAAGATCATTGTATATTCTAAACAGCTTAAATAATTTATGCTTGTAACATCGAAAATTCAGGCTCTCCTACCCACTTTCTTTATATCGTAGAAACACTTTTGGTAGTAGTTGTTACCATTCTCATAGACTCCAAGTTTCTTGTATCCAATGAGTCTCTCCTTTTTGTATAGTAGGATTGTTCGAGATACATGAGCATAGTCAAACAAGGGGAGTATGCAAGATGTACACATTATTTACAAGGACAAGCGATCGAATTTATACTTAAATTTGTTTAATTAATATTCTACCAAGCCTTTATCAGACGGCATGAGATCTGCATGCCTGAATAGGCATCGACTTATGGATGTGCTAACGTTCATATTTGGCAAAACGCTTTTCCGATTAATACACGGATAACAACCACATCAATATATTCCATGCCTTCTTAAAATAAATTTCAATAAATATAATTTATCGAAGCATTTGCAGCAGGGAATGGGTTATTTTGATTACGTTTTTGTGTTGTAAGCATTGTCTCTGTTTTATCTGCATTGGAAATCTAATGGACAGAGACTGAATAGTTCCACGCCAAACGATTAAAATCTTGGAAAAGTACAATACCTGAGTGCATCTTACACCAAATGTACCACGGATGACATATCAATTAACCTTGTTCTTTATCTGATTTAAACATTCAGAAATGCAATATGACGTTCGACAATATTGGCAGCTGCTGACGTACATTAGAGATACTTACCACAGATGCTTGCTGAGGTTTAAAGAGATAAAACCTAATGGAATATAAGTTGAATCTTTACTTTCAGGTCACATACAAAGTTGCTATTGGTATGACATTTTTTCAATCCAGTATGTGTTATCAAGGTAAAGCAAACACAAAAATAACCAACTTCAGGAATAGAATACGCAAAATAAACGCTGTAACCATTCTGTGCATAATGGTCCCAGCTCAAGCGATGGCTAACGTATATTTTCGCATTAAAAGTTTTATTGCGTGCATGAAGGTAAAACAAAAGGTGCTTGTATCGTTGCTTACAATTTACTTACAGATCATACATGTACTATAAAATCCTGTAGTCGAGGACTCCTCTCTCTCTCTCTCGTTTCGAGTGACCTATTAGGAAACATCATATCACGTGTTACTTTGCGAAGAAAAAAGAAAAAATATAACATATGGTAATGTACATTTTTGAAATCATCATCTTGTATTTAATTATAAATTCCGTTCTAAATTGTTTTAAAAACTACATACTAGGAACAAACACGCGTATAGCGAGCTTATAGTAACATTGATTCATCTCAAGCATGCGTCGAATAATTTTATTAGTGTAATTGATAATAAAGAAAGATGGGATATATAGGTGTGGTTGTGATCCGTGCATTGATGTGAAATGAGTTTTAATAATGTCATGAATGTTTGCACTGTCATAAGAATATGCACATTAATTTCATCAGAGTGCATGTAATTACCGAATAAAAATGTCCTAATTTTAAGTTTATACTGTAATGTAAAACGAACATTATGTCCGTGAGCTGTATAATTTTGACATTCTGATATAATGTGTAGAGTTGTTTCATAATGTTCTCACGTAGAATGCCTACTGCTGTAAAGATTGAAGAATAAATGGCAATTTAAACCACTACATTTGATTTTCAGTTGCACATGCTTAAACTGAACCACCTGGTTACCAACGTATTAATAATAATAATAATAATAATAATAATAATAATAATAATAATTCTTTTTGTTATTCCTGATTTAGATAAATTCTGTTATTTTGAAATCAGTTTTGATGCAGGGTGGTTTTACACAAAGTGGGCCCTAACAGTATTCGATTTTCGGGTGGTGTAGGTGTTAATGTCATCAACGTTAGGTCGAACTTCATCCTGTAAGTAGTTTGGAGCAAGACTGTTTATAGTTTAATCGGTTTAATTTGTGATTGCAACCCCGAGAATACTGGCTTTCCCACCCGCTGTCCTCAAATAGTAGAGTTAGAGAAACATTATTTTTTAGTAAATGTTACTTTTCTCATAGGCTCGAAATTTCTTTATCCAATGATTCTTATTCTTGCATAGTACAATTATCCCAGATATATTCGGCAATGTGAAACAATGGAAATGTATTAGTGTTACGTATTCTATCCAAGGACAAGATATTCAATTTGTTTTTGAGTCTCTTCAAATTAATGACATTCTCTCAAACCTTTTCAGACAAATGCTTGACATGTGCATGCCAAGCATCAGCATCATACAATATAATACCCACATGCTTATGTTGAGATACTTCTTAAAGACCTTTTTATCCATCTGCAATTTACGATACTATCTTGATTACATTTTCCTGTTATAAACATGGCATCAAATTTATCTGGATCGGAAAATTGATTTAACTGATGGGCCTAGGTTGAATAGTTTCCCTGACAAAACAACGAGAACCTTGGGAAATTAAAATACAAGTTTTGTACGTTGCGTTAAATCTACCACGGATGACATATCATTAACCCTTGATCTTTGATTTGATTTAAACATCCAGAAATGTAATACGACGTTCGACATTATTGATATCTACTGACATTAGATATAATTATCACTAGTGCTTTTTCAGATCTAATGGGAGAAAGAATGATAGATTACATTGCAAGACGAATCTTTACTTTGAGGCGGTATAATAAGTAATGGTGATACAAATGGAAACGATTATGAATTTTCAAAGTACTTAACGTTAGCTGCGAAAGAGACTTAACAATGGTAAAATACGTACATTTGATCCAGAAAAGGTTACCAATGTTGAATGACATTTTAGCCTATGCTATATGGGAGGAAATAAAAATCCTAATCAAATTTAATAACTTTTGATGGTGTAGCCAGTAGGCCATATAGGCATATGGTTCCCCTCCACCACACACACTCCCGCTGGGAACTGGATCGTATTCGCATTTTTGCGCGCTCTAATGTATGTCAAACACGAATAAAGATGTTAACATTGCAAACTTTGGGATGCACTTACTCTGCTGGTAAGACTACTATCGAACAGTCCTTTGGAATTAAATTTGGTCATTTTGCAAGACTCTGTTTCTGTTATTGATGCAGTGTTATTCAACTGATCCTTCTGACTAATAATGTTTTAAAGCATATTTCTTTCTTGGCAAAGGAAAGATAAAAATTACCAACTGAGCAATAACAAGATTATCATATTTCATAAGATATCACTGACAGAGTGTGCCACGTCAATATAATTTTTAATCAGCATTTAATCTACATGCATATAATTTGCACTTAGTATTTAGTAGATGTAAGTTTAACAGTAGTGTTGGCGATAGTTTGTAGCTTTACAGCTTATAGTCAGGCAGTATTTATAAACAAAGCCATCATTTACCTATATAAGTTGTCATAAATGTCATTATTACTTGATTTTTCAGTGAATGGGAGTGAATGAAGAAATAGAGGAAGGAAATGGATGTACATACGAGGAAAAGGGGACAATAAAGACTCAGCTTCAAAGAAAAAGAAGAAACCCATATGCGACGTTCACTTTGCAGGGTCAAACTGTGAATTATTCAGATATTTATCCTAAAAAAGATTCAGATAACCATCCAAGGTTGTTAAAAGATGTATGTGAACAAAGACAGACACATCCTATAGGTTATTTGCAAAGGATTGATTATACTTGTGAAAAACTAAATGATGAGTACAAAGTAAAACACAGATGAGATTCTTTTCAAGCCTAATGCATATTTTGCAGCAATTAAAGAAGAAAGAAAATAAAACGAAATGGAGAAGGAACAACAGTAGGAACTTCGAAGTTTGACTATGTTGGATGAAAATCAGACCTTGAGTGGTTGATAGGAGAGGAGATGAGGAACCCCTTGCCATATAAAGAGCATATGACTTGTTTTCACAATTCCACAGCCAATGCCATATATTTTCAAGATCGAATCCAATGGCGGAGTGAAAATAAGAAAAAACGTTCGAGCAAAAAGAACACGAACGAATTCCAATAAGGACAATGTCACCACATCCTACAACTGTTTCATTATTTACCTTAAATGGGCCGCATGGGGCTTCCTTAAGTGCATCTCAGACTTTGCAATGCTAACATATTTTTCTTGTTAGGCATGCCCTAGAGTATAAGAAATACCACAGATTGAATTTTGGAGGAATGCACGGAAAGCATACCTAGAAGACGGACTAAGATATCCGAGTTGATGAATGATTGTTAGGAGGTTTAGGTTTTAGAATACGGGTGTAATTGTAGGAGCCATTTAAAGACATCTCTTGCAAAAGACATGACCATTTATCTGTTTGACTCGATCACGATTACTCTTTACCGTTTAACCCGATAAAACTAAACCTTATTCATGGACATTCGAAGGTATTGCAATCAAACCGATATTTACTAGCTTAAAGCAAGCACAAACGTTATTCAATAACGTAAGTAATACAGATAACAGTAACTATTCCGAGTATAATATTTTCTGCCCAAGGGAACATTAAAATGTATATGTCTGCATTTGACGTTTGATTCATATTGTGATATTGTATAAAAAAAGAAAGTATTAACATCTGGTAAAGTATATACTGTCTAAACTGTGAACTTTTTTTATTGTGAATTCAGATATGTTTGCAAAGTACATATTAGCAACAAACACATGTATACCTAGTTTACGGTAACATTGGTTCATCACGAGCATGCCTCGAATAATTTTAAACAACAACATTAGACAATATAATACCCAAATGCCTATGTTGATCATGAACACCTTTCCTGTCCATCTGCAGAATAGGATGGCTATCTGGATTACGTTTCCGTGTTTGAAGCACGACCTCTGCTTGATCTGGATTGTAAAATTGATCCACACTCATAGACAGGGATTGATAAGTGTCCCCACCAAAACAACTACAAACGTACACTTTTAAAATACAATTTTACACCTTGTTTCAAATGTACCGCAGATTAAAATTCATTAACCTTAGTTTTTTATCCGATTTAACCATCCAGAAATACAATAAGGACGTCGACATTATTGGCAAATGCCGACGCTTATTAGATATACTTATCACTTGTGATTTGTCAGATTTATATGGATAATAGCAACAGATGTACACATGTGCAATTAGTTCATGCTTGTACTCACAGAAAATCATTTTCCGAAGATGAATGGTTACTCCCTATCAGCAAAATCGACAGCTGATCTGATGAGGCGAGAGCCAAGATGAGCTGAACAAGCAAAACAAATGGTATTGTGCATGCGAATGATTATATCATAAAACAATAAGTGTGCTTTAGGATTATCATGACAAGTTTATTATATAATATTAGAGTTTCAGCTAATTGATTTATATCCATTATTATATCAGGACATTATCTGCAGAATGTATAAGTTCTAACTACTGGTTTTGTGGAACAAAATTGCGCACTGCTTAACAAAGGCATGCTTGATATCGCATAAATAACAATAGGTTTTCTTTGTAAACCACAACCACTGGTAATCTTTAAGCGAGAGGATATTTTAGTTGGAGTACATCTACTGCATTAAATAACATAACAGATATACTTACATGGAAGATATCAGTCAGGAAATCCGCAAGAGTTTCTATAACATACAAGGCTACATAACACAATATGTCGTAACACATCTATGTCAGCATTCCCACATTTAAAACACGTCAAGCTGTGTTTGAAGGATAGAAGACAGCAATATAGCTTTGTATGTAACCTTACCGTGTGTCTCATTTTAGATGATTGCAACACAGATCTCACCAAAATCTATTTTAAAAACCAGCAATCACTGAAGTAAAAATTACTTTGCAACGTTGTTTAAAAGCAATGTCAGACAATGAAGTGGAGTCAGAAATAGCTTATCAACTTTATAGCTGATAAGAAGCCTTGCTTTGCAAGATAATGGATATGGTTCAAAACAGATCATGTGTTAGCCACGGTATTAGAATTACATGAGCTCAACACTACATTACTTTTATCTTGAATTTCATCCAGGTTAATTTATAATTTAAAGTGCAACAAAGTTGTCGAAAAATGAAAACTTAGCTCGCATCATTCATATTGAATTCCATTAGCAAATGAATCAAGCCTGTGAGACGTCGTCACTAAGACATATCTTTATGCACCTTAAATACATATTTTCAAGTCGTTTTTGAATGTATAAAACAGTAGACATTTCCACAAGAGATTAAAAGTTTAAATCTTAAAGAAAAATCACCAACATCTCCATTGTTTATTTATTTTTCCTTTCCTTGTAGACTCTCCATTTGCACTGTCTTATGTTGCGTTTGTAACTGTTCAAAAATAACGAAGACAAGGGAATTTGATAATAAAGATAACCTTTTATAGTTTCTGAAATTAACATTACTTGTTGTCCACGGTACCTCTTTGTTCCATAGCTGACAAAAAAATTAAAACATGAGTATGGGGTAGAGATATGAAGCTAAATTCCACAGAGGATACCAGCAACTGTGTTAATGATTACTAAATAAATTATCTTTGCATGGATACGGTTAACCAAATTATGGAATATTTTCTCTCTCTCTCTTGCTCTCTATTAGCTGTGTATACGCATATTGTAACTGAGAACATGTTTTGTGATTGCAACGTATATCTCAAGTACCGCATTTTGCAAGGTGAGAGACATTTAAGCTAATGGAAACTCAAGTAAAGTTTGTATGGACTAAGACATAAAGCAAATTAAATGCAGTTCAAAGGGCTGTTGGCTGGAACCTCGGCAGAGGGTAAACAATCTTTACTGTACAAAAGTGCTTGACATAAAAAGCAAATTATGAGCTGTGTCAAATAAGTCCGGAAATACGTCACTACTTTTGAATCATAAGACGTGTCACATAGAAAAACATCACTAAGCCTGATTCATAAGATGTGGCAGATAAATATGACAATGTGTCACTAAGCCTGAAAGGTAAGCTTTCTCAGATAAATTCGGAAGTGCAGAAATATTAAGACTTGCACACAATGAACGATAAGTTTAAACAAGGAAACTTAGATATAAAATAGTTGAATATATAGTAAACTATTTCTAGTTAATTCATAGTAAATTATTTCTACTTAATTTATTTGTTGCTTTTAACGGCATTTTTGGCTAAATAAATGCCAAGAAAATGGGAGATAAGTGCACCTCCCAAGACAAACGAGGAAACCGAACTGACACGGCTAAAACAAAATGAAGTTCCGATATTTGATGCACTAGTACCACATAGCAAGTGAAACAAAAATTAAAACCTCCTTTAATATGATTTTAATCCAGAAAAGAATTTGAAGAGGATGAAAGGACAGAATTTATACAGACTCTTAACTAAAACAAAATCTTAGACGTTCAGTTAAAAGAATGAAAATGAGTATAGTTCTTTTATTGCAGCTACAATGTATATTTTGATAACACCGAGGTATATTTGAAGACTTCGGTAATTGGATTCCGTGATCATACTAAATAAAGCAACACACTTCGAGAAAGTATGTTATTTTAGCAAAGTTAGCCAGGGAAAATATCTAAATTCCTTGATTTCTATCTCACCATGATTTTGCATGGATTTTTCACAAGGCAGAATTTGTCCAATATCTATTTAACTTTTTACTAGTGGCGCGACAAGCATAAAACACATTTAATGTACACGTAATAGAAAAAGATAGCACAATAATAAAAGGCTGCATTAGTTAGCTTGATAAAGGTTACAATTTTAAAATACCATCCATGTGCACAAAATGCATATGTTGTCATACTCATTCAGGCCTGACTTTACAGACTACCGGGATAAAAGATTAGCAATTATGTTTATTAAACGATTAGAAAACAAAAACTGTTTGTCAAGACTAGAATACACAGTTGTAGAGTGTTCTAATGCACTGGAATTTTAAGTGCTAACAAGACAATAAGTAAGGATGGCATCTCACAATGTAACGTATCTGGAACGGTGCACAGTGTTAGCTAGATCTATACCTAACTATTGCAATGTTTACAACAGAGCCAAAATACTATTTCAAATCCGTTTTTCGCAAACCTTTCAGCAAAGCAAGCCACTGCAAAAGACTAACGAAAGATTGAAAGATCGTGAGGATAAATTGTTAATTTTTTGTATTTGCCTGTAGCTGTAGCTGTGTTCCAAAATATTACACACAAATAACAGTGAAGGAAGAAATATTACAATTTACTTTTACAATATCCGAAAGACAAAGCAAAATAACACGAACTGAAAGTATATATTCTGTTTTCACCACTGCGTATCCTAAAGAATAAGACTTCATAGATACACAGACTTTTGCAAAAATAGAAACCTTTAGAATTAAGAATGATACAAACTGTCTACTGTTATACGATTTATAGGAGACAAACCATCCAAAATAGTATTCACACTCTCTTTAGATAAGGGACTACAGGAGTTCAAAGATATTGGTTGCAGAACCTAGACAAATAGTTTAAAGCCGAAAATAGATATAATTATTAGGAATAAGCGGATAGCTCTAAACTATATACAACACAATGAGTAGCTAAATAAGATTCCAGAAATATAAAGAAAGCTTATAAAGCTCTTAAGCAGTCATGGAATCGTTTGTATGACATGAAGAACACACAATAATCACATTCCTGATTGCCATATCTAAAGTCAAGAAGATATAGTAAAATTAACACCAGGACACCAGCAGAACATTATATGTGTTAAATGAAGGCGGTATATACACATTGGATGCTACTGAATATATAAGGTAGACAGGTAAAGAAAGATTTATTTTAGTGGTATACAGAGGATTTGGTTTATTTATCTGTGTTTATGTTCCAGAGTAAAATGAAAGAGAAACATATAGACGCTAAATTCAATGTAAGATTTAAAGAGAATAGAAGGATGCCAACGAAGGCAAACACAATAAATGGGGGGCGGGGGGGGGGGGGGAATTAATCTGGCAATATTTAACGATTAAAGAGGAACCATTTTTCACACTAGTGCATGTCTATCGGTTAAAATGTGCTGGTAAATGTAAATAGTAGCATCTGTACATATAAAACACTCCAAAATGATTCATTGTTCATCATCAGTTCAAAATCTTTGTCCAGTACATTTAGTCGAAATGTATATATATTTGATCCATCCCATTGGGGTCGTTCCTTTATGAGATGGACGAATATTACTGTCACACCTTCCTCCTTGCAATGGGTTGCAATAGCTGTCCTTACTACATCTATAGTCTTTCTCGATTTGACATTAGAGAGCAGAATGAGTCTTATTTTGTTTCTTACAACTGGTTCAAACACATCGGATTCTATATCCCTTTGACTGGGTCTGGTAATGATTGTCTCAATACGTCTATACGATGTATCTTTCTTTTTCTGTCTCTCCTCGTTATTCGGAAGCATTCTTTGATCTTTTGGTGATTTGACGTGCCCTTTTTGTGATTTATTTATGTTGTTTTCATTTATTTCTATCTTAGTTTTTTCTTCATATTTTAGCCTCTCTTGTCGATTTTCAGTTGACTTAATATCTCTTGCGTTTTTAGGTATTTCTTCTGTTTGCTGATTATGACTCACATTTTCCGTTATGTTAATCCGATCATTCCGTGAAAGTGGCGGGAAATCCTTCAATGTAAACATAGCGAGACCATTTCCAGACAAATTTGCTGGAAGAGCTCTAGGAGGCTCTTTGTGTATCTCTTTTTGTCCATATACTACATTTTCTTGGTCAATAGATAGAGAGGTACCATATCTACTCTCTTTGCATGCAGATAGTTCATGATTTTCGTGATTTTCTTTCACTTGTAAGTCTACGTTTCTTCCACTTCCTTTGTTAGGCTGATTGCATAAAAGTATCTGTCTTGCACAAATTGTGTCAAATTTTCCTTCAATACAGTTGATCCTTTCCATGATCACATCTAGATGTTGATGTACATGAGAAGTGATTCCTTTTATCTCGTTTTCCCGGGTTGCCATTGTTGACATCTGGATATACATTCCTCTATTATCATTGATTAGTTTATCCTCTTTTAATTTCAGTTGTTCTATCTGAGCGTTAGCTTCTTCAAGTTTTGTCGTTGTTTCCACTAAATCTGACTTTAATTTTTGAATCTCAGTTTCTTTCTGTGTGGTAATATCACTTAGCTGGTTTTCCAATCTGGCCAATTTTTCTTCAAACTTATCATTCATTGTCGCTAAAATTTCATATTAAACAAATGAAATATTATATATAATATGGGATATCCGTCAACGTCGACCCGACATGTTGGATTTGATCTGACAAACAGAGTTTGTAAGAGATTTAATTCGATTACAGCAGCCTCAAATTACACTGGTATAGAAATTAAAATAATAAGCGATTGTATTAAAAAAGTTGGATATCATATATCACCAAAATATGGGTCAGTTTGGTTATTTGCGATTGAAAATGATGTGAGAATAGCGGGTTGGGCAGATGATTTAATGACATTTATTGACAATATGGTTGATATTTTATTTGATAATGATATTACTAAAGCTATTCAAAATTAAACATCTACTGTTGTAACCCATATTTTATGATAATCGTTTTCATATCTGCTGACTCTCATTGGCAGAATATCTGTTAACATACTGTCAATAATACGGAACTCGCGTATTAAATCGTCCATATCACATTTTATACCCCCGCAAATAAGATCGTATTTGATCAAGTAATTTTTTATAGGTGATACTTGCTGTTTTACAAGCATTTTTTTTAGTCGCAAGACGAGGCTCAATTTTTTTACACGCTGTTGCAAGAGAAACACCGACACCGGATATTATTAACAAAAACGGATTTAATGATGCGCCACTTGAAATTATACCGGAGCTAGTCATTAACAATGGCAAATATGATATCATTCGAAGTATTCTATTATAGTATTTGTAACATTTTTTTTACACACCAAAGTTTTTTATGATAATATTTATAATATTGCGTTAGAGCTTCCACATCTTGTTTCTGAATTTTTTCTGAAATATGATTGAAATCAACTATATTGTTTTTCATTGTATAATATTTGTTTACATATTTTATATCTGAAATGGGGCTAATTGTGAAAATAAGTCTAATTGTTGAATTTCATCTATGAATTCTAGACACCAAAAATAACTTTTAGCGAATATTTCCTTTGATGTTAACGTAAATGTTTCTTTGATGCCCTTGGTTAGCATCACCACTAGGGATTAGAATGTACATTTGGTGATGATGAAGTGATCGAAGTAATTTCCAAACCGTACACGGATAGCCTGTACATACCAGTTACTTCTGCGGTATGTTCGATAGGGTTGCCGCTAATCATCCATTTTTCGCGTCCTGTTGCTACTGTGTATACCATATTGATGACCTTCTTGTGTGGAATTTTAGCAAGTAACTCTGTTACTAAATTCGTTTTTTCAATGATATTAGGAATTCCGCTAACAATATCGTTTAGTTTTGTGTTAATATCGGAGAGTTTAATATCTACAACCGCTGGACTTCCAAAAAATTCATTAATAGATTTGTTTATATTTCTACGAAAATTTAAGAACGTTTGTAAATGATTAGAAAAATTAGTATTTAGTGTAGTCATTTCATTATTAATTGTAGCTAACGAAGTTGTCATAGGAATTTCCTTATCGTCTACATATTTCTTTGTTGCTGCGTCAAAATCTGTTTCTAGTGTTCTAAGATTATTAATACCATTATTGTTCATGTTGAGAAATGCTCGCATTATACCACCGTTGACTAATACGTACTTAGATTCTTGATCATCGACGTATTTTTTTTTGCTGCGTCTGATTCTACAGCTGGGTTTCCAAGGTCTATAATTTTTTTCCTGACATATTGATGTTACCTGTAACTGTCCCACCTATTTTATCAAGTTTATTATCATCGACGTACTTTAACTGCAAATAACTTACCGCTTGAGTTTGATTTAAGTTTGCTGGTGGATACCTGGTCTCCAAATTTATAAAATTTTTTCCTGACATATCTAAGTTACCGCTTAAAGTTCCACCAGATTTATCTAGTTTATTATTGTCGACTAATTTAAGTTGTGCATAACTAACAGCTTGTGTATTAACGATATTTATTGGCGGATAATCTGTTTCTAACTCTAGTACTCGTTGATTTGACATAAACAAGTTTCCCGTCATTGTGTCGCCGGAATTTTTTAGATAGCCTGATAAATCAACCTTACCGTCTGTTATTGTTGTACTTTCAGCTGATGAATCTCCTACTAATGTTCCAAATTTTGTATAATAGCTCATTATTTATTTATCGTTTGACAAAATTATATAGCATAAAATTATATAACAATAATGGCAAAATCATCGATATTAAATTTTGATACAGAACGTTTGGTGAAATATAAACATAACAATGAACTTCCAGATTGTCATTATCTTATCGTTGGGAGAACCGGATCGGGGAAAACAAACTTACTTATGAACTTAATTCTCGGAGATAATTTTAACTACGATCGCGTTTATATTTACACGATTAACCCGCAGCAAGATAAGTACGAGCTACTTAACAATTATAATGACAAACTTCGCGATGATCTTGAAGCTGGTGAAGATTTTTTTTATTATCAAACAACCAGAAGATCTTATTCCAGTTAATCAACTTGATTCGTCCAAACACAAGATAGTTGTTTTTGATGATATTCCGCTAAACAATGAGGAAATGAATAAAATCAGATCGTATTTTTCACTGTCGCGAAATAAAAAATGTAATTCTATTTATCTCGCTCAAGGATATTATAATGTTGACAGATTTATTAGGCGAAATACTGGTTGTTTTATATTATTTCCAGGACTTGACAATGTTGACATTAGAAATATCGCGAACGAACAATGTGGCGATGTAACAAAAGATAAATTTATTGAATTATATCATCAAGCAACGACAAGTAGATATGACTTTTTTTGTTTGATAAACTAACAAATGATACGAGTAAAATGTTTCGATGTTGTATTGAAAGATATTTACAATAATTTTTATACAAAATAGTATATAATTATTGGAAAGACAAGCAAAGTACAGAAAACATATAGAAAATCTAAAAAAAAATTGCGCAATCTCAGGCAAAATTTAAACAGCAAGTACGGCAAGCACGACGTGGCCAAGTGGTTGCAGCGGAAACAACAGCCGCCGCTTTCAAACCAGTTACTGAAGCTTTACTTGGAAAACAACCTGAAACTAAACCATTATCAGAAGAAGAACTTAAGCGACTACAGGAAAAAGGATTACTCGGACTAGTTAAAGAACAACAAGAAACAGCTGCTAGAAGAATTACTGAGAGATCTGACGCGGAGAAAAAAAGATTAGCTGATGCACTTGTAGCAAATATCGCTGATCCTGCTACAAGACAAGCTGAACTAAGAAGGTTGTTGAACAATCCACTAGAGTTTCAACGAAGATTAGCAGAAGAAGCAGTAGTTGGACCGATTGAGAGAAGGTTAGAACAAGAAGAAGAACTTAGAAGAGAGAAAGAAGAAGAAAAAGCTAAAAAAGAAGCATGGAGAAAAGAACATGGATTAGATGTTCAAGACAAAGAAAGATTTGACATTGATTTAGAAAATATAAATAAAAAAATAGCAGATCATGAGTATGAAAAATTTAATGAAAAATATAATTTTAAAAAAGTGAGAGTACGAGATGTTAAAAAAGATGATTACAAATCCGAAGAAAGAATTGAATATCTAGAAAAAATAAAAGAAGAAAGTAAGGTTTATCTTAACGATGTAAAACTAGAAAATGAAAACTACCACAGCAGTATTGACAGATATCGACATTGGATTATTGCTGATCTTTATATCAAAGTTATTAGTAGAATAAAAGAAGGCCGATACAAAGATGCTAAACATAGTTTAATTACCGAGGCAAAATATCTAGATGAAGAACGTATGAAAGCTGATAAAGTTATTTCAAGGGATATGGATCCTATTGAAAGACAAACTGAATTAAGTCGCTTGGTTGATGATTATAAAGAAC
>JAECUM010030949.1:0-14516 GCA_016617855.1 Megalonaias nervosa
ATGAATTGCGGTATGTCCTCATCTGATTTTGACATTATTTTGCTTCATCAACGATGATACTGCACGAAGAAATTCTTTGCCAGGATCAGCCTGTAATAGTTGTGGCCATCGCAAGGGTCCTCGTTGATAAATTCGTTCAAACGCAGATGCAACTTCAGTTGCTGTTTTAGTTGATAATGGTTCTGCTTCTTTATTCCTACTTGCAAACGTCAACTACAGTTAACGAGTATTTATATGTGCGTGATCGACGTCTACCAATTTTAATAATATAGTGCGGGTAAAAACAATATATCTGCTTGATGAACTTCATTGGGAACACTGACATCATAATGTGAGTGTTGAAATTTTTTAGGCGCACGTAAATAGATTTGACAAATGCCCGTCGTGCTAACCAATTTGCAGCAACAACACGTGAGACTTTTGCTGCTTCAGCAAGTTTACTAATGCCTTACCTCTTCAATGTCCTCTTGGACTATAATAAACAAATTCCATTATTATGATAATAATCAGTTGATTAATTACCAGCCCCTTTCATTAGTTTAACTTTCATCGCAGATTTTACTAGAAAGCTGAGAGATTTATCAGGTACAGAATTTAACGCATGAATCAATTTCACATCTGCGAGGTGCTGTTGTTACAAATCTTTACTTTTATATGAAACATCATGAATGTGACACGCTTGATCAATTGGGTTTATTGGATATTCTCCAGGTTTTTGTTGGTCTTGGTTATCGAGTCGCATATCGAGACGAATTCTAGGACCACAGTAATTATAGCCAGGCAGATGTTTTTCACCAGGGTATTTAGCCCATGGAGTTCCTGGTAATTTATATAGTGCCGTAGCAATATTACCGCCGGTTCTTGTTTTCGACGAAATAAGTCTAAATTTGTTTTGTGCCACATCGCTCACATTCACCTGTAAGAGCAAGTTTTTATTTTTAGTTGTCACTCTAGTTAATCCACTACATCGAACACAATACAGATCCATGATATAAATTATTCTGGATATAAATGCCTTCTCAGCGACACGACCGCGTAAGCCAGTTAAACATCATCCAGCACTACCAAATTCTATAAGGATGATAATGATTGGACCATCTGGAAGTGGTAAAACACAATTGCTACTTAATCTGATAATGAGATGGATGAAATGGGATAAGTTGTATCTAGTAGCACCATCTGTAGATGATCAACGCTGTTATGAAGTACTTAAGGATTTTAATGAAAGCACAGCGTTGTTGACCGAAGATGGCGAAGATGTTGTTGATTTTATCACCGATATCAATGATGCTCCATCCGTAGATGATCTCGATGGACGTATTAATAATTTAGTAGTATACGATGATGTCATGTTGGAGAAACAAAAAACCCAGCTAGGACATTTTCGCGAGGTAGGCATAAAAACACGGATGTGATTTATGTTACCCAACGATATGTACAGATTATAAAAGTAATCAGAGATAATTGTAATGTGTTAGTTGTGTTTAACGGAGTTGATGCACATATGTTACGAAACATTCATCAAACTTGGTGTAGCGGAGACATGGACATGATTAAATTCAAAAACTTTGCACATGCTCAACCTAACCCGTTTGGATTTATAACGATAAATTTGCATGATCCTAGGTCAAGGTGTCGTGTTTGTCTCGATACAATTTTTGGCTGACACTACAGCAGCAGAGAAGCTGACGACAACACGTGCGTGTGCGCGTGGCAAACGAACACGTCTACGATTTGAAAAATATAGTCAGCGCGGGGTAACAAAAAAGCTAATTGGATCTGTTTCCCGTTGTATGAGAATATACTCGGTTAGAGGTTTCTGTTTACGATTATTGACCTTTTTTTCAGCCTTGTTAGAATCCTTCTTTTTCCAACGGAGCCCTCTATCAAAGTTATAGGGTTCAGCTTCACTGCTGCTGATGCAGTTTGTTGCGTACACGCGTAAGGTACGGCGTAATAGCATCGACGAACGAATTAATGTTTGTCGTCGACGCGCGGCTTTCTATTATCATCATAACGATAGAAACTTCAACATGGCTTTATAAGCGTTCTACCATCACCCGCAGTAAAATATTCTTTTTCAGGATGTAATGGCGACCCGTCAGTGGTATATGGGGGCACTTTAGTAACAATGGGACCTTAACGTTAAAATAGGGGCTTTGCACTTTGGCGACAATGGGAATTTAACATGGGAAATGAACATTGGTGACGTCATGGGGTTTATAGCCTCAAAACAATTTATAGGGTGAAATGCATTTCTAGGGACAAAGGTTAATAGGGACAAACATAGACATACAGAAACAAACAAATAGACATGTCAAAACAAAGATAGAAACACACAGAAAAGAGGACAGAGATGTTCCAAAGAAAGACTCACAGACAGAATAGAGACTCCCAATAAAAAAAAGTCTATTGTATGGTACAAAACATTTATTCAAATATATACATGAGCTCTCTGGCCTGTGCATTTGGTCTAAGCACTATCCATTTAATACATAAACATCTGGACATGAAACAAACCTATTTACAAGTTATTTAGTTCTTGGTTCTAGTAAACTACTTTTTAAAATTAAAGTTTATGCCTTCAAAACAAAAGAAACACTTCATATACAACTTATTTACATTTCATAAAAGAATCCATTTTCTTTCACTCTACATTAAATGTTCATTTTTAAGAAAAAGCTTAAACGAACAAAGTAACAAACAATCAGATAGGACAAGGTTCATGTTTCTCTTTTTATCAGTCACGCAAGTTGTTTAATTGTCGTCAGCTACCACTTGTGTCCCTGCATAAATGTTTTCCATCACGTACTCCCTTTCATCTGTAGATCTGTTGATATATTCATCATGCTAGGTACACCTATCGACAAGCAGATCAATGGTGGTTACTGTCTTCTTCCCATGGAGTACAACGTATGCCATATGAATGGTCACTTTTCCATCGGTGATGTCAAATTTTTCTCTCATCGTCAGCACGTCTTCAATAGCCCTTAATAGTTTGGAAGAAGTTAAATTTCAGGTGTACTAAACCCGAGACATACAAGAGAGTTCATACTTTCGTGATACATGGATAGGCTCAAACGACCTCGATCTTTGACTTGACACTGACGTTTGAGTTCCTCTAGCAGTGAGTCAAAGAAGTCCGTAATGAAACCTGATGCTTCCTCTGCTGGAACTTCAGTCGCAAAGTCTTTAAATTTTACCGTGTAAGTGTAAATTGTCGTCCTAAATTTTCTCGTAGTCGTAGTCTGAATCATGTGGATGCTAAAATACTTCTTTAGGTCCACTGAATCCTTTTCCTTCTTAGACGCACCTTGCTGTGACGGTATGGTGGTGGTGAAAGAAGCCAATGATGTTTGTTCCTTCTCTTTTTTTTTTCATCTGCGTAGAGTGATTCCTCTTTCGTGGCGCTTGTCCTCGTAATGAAGTGTCTTTCTTGGATGTCGTCCCTTTTTATACTGGGTGATATCAGCGTGTCTATAAGTAAAGTCTTGTAGTTTGGAAGTCCCACTGGTTGCACATAATTTTCCACGACGTTAGTAAATAAACAACTAAGATGTGATATTGCATTGGTGATGTGATCTAGAGGCACAGCATCGCACTCGAGTTTTCTCTCGCTTAATACTTGCTGTGTGGAAGAATTCATATTTCTCGCTTGGCGTTTGAAGTCACAATGAAGTATCGGTCTTGGAACTTTTCCTCTTTATATGCTGGCCAATGTCGACCTGACCGTACGGTAAAGTGAAGTGGTTGCGAAGCCGTACTCGCTTCTGGTACACGATTTGATACAGTATTTCTAAGGGCCGACAGACGATTTGGTGTGTGGTTAAACGTGGAATCTTGTGAGGTTCGTTGGTGGTCACTTTAAAGTTTTCATCCTGTCCAGACTGCAAGGCTTCTTTCAATAAGCCAAAGTTTACCACTCGACCGGTGCGATGATTTAGTGTCAGTCCTTTCACTTTACACTCTGTGTGCACTTCTGCTTGTTTGTCCCGGTATTCGTAGTCGTAAGTTTTGGGACCGCCACTAGCAAACTTTAGAATCTTGTCGGGATGCTCGTCTTTCCAGGCTCCTAAACGTCTCCTTCGATGACCGGGTGTCAGTGACCCAGGCGATCGATGTAGATGCAACTGTCCGTGTCAAAATACAGTACACAATCTCCTAATTGGTGTAAAGCTTCGTACAATTATAAGCGAGAATGGGCTGTCACGTAGGCTCCAATGATGGCATTTCCAAATTCGTCGGTTCCTCTTCGTAATTGACTAAGATCAAGTCCTCACGAATGACGTCCACGTGTTTGATGTATTTGGTTTTGTCGCGAATCATGTGGAAGCAGAGTGAAGTTTCTGTCAAATACTCCGTCTTGGGTAAAAACGGTCGTTATGCCATTTTGCCCCACAAACAATTTAACATCAGTTTGGCAAACGATCGTCTTCCTTCGTTTTTCTCCACGCGGTCTAAAGTGATGCCTTCCTGCTCCCAAAATTTCTCTTTGAATTTCTCTTGGTCTTCCGGTGTGTGGCACCAGGGTGGATAACCACTGGCTTCTTGTTCCAGTTTTAAAAAGCATCCACGTAGTCTGCGAAAATGCCTTTCTGAGTCTCGCCACTCTTGTGATATTTTTCTGTCTTGGGAAAGTGGTAAATTTCGCACACTGCTAACATTTGGTATCCCAAGTCCAGAGTTATGAACACTACCACGCTGACCCACGTTCTTGTCGAGGAGCGTTCTTCCTGGCTCTGCTGACAAGGTCGGTATTGGTTGCACGTTTCGGCACAAGTGTGACACAAGGAAAACATCAGTCTTCCTTGGCAATGGTTAGGTAAAACGGGATGGTACAAATTCGTGGTAGGAAAGACTTTTCATTTAAGCAATCCTTCGTATTGTTCAATGTTGTCCAGGTCGATGTGTTCCGTCAGCAATTGCGGGTTCCCTGCGGGAAAGTAACAGTATTTGCGCACGTAAGGATACAGCGAACACACTCCCAAGTATCTGATTTCTTCTCCATTCACCTCGCCAGCGTGGTACTGCAAACAGGTGGTATTCGTCCGTCCTCCGTACAAGCTGTCCAGCGGTTTCAGAGGGTCCACCAGCTTGTAACTTTCCACGATGCGTTTAAACTCGGGATTGGTTTTCAAACGGTGATTGTTCTCGTGTTCCCACATTTCCACCACTTGGTATCCTTGCTGTTCTATCCTCAAGCGCCGCTGACAAGTGGCCTGGTACAAGTCTTCCATAGTCCGTTGTAAAAACTGAGTTTTAGTGTCACGTTGAGGGTAACAGATGGGACGTCCGTGAAATAAGCAACCTTTAAACTCGTACACCATCTTGGAGTTTCCTACGTCCCAACCATCCGCCAAATACGTTCTGATGGTCTTCTTGCCTCTTCCGTTTCGGGCATGATGGATCCATTTGTCTTCCTTTTCGTACAAGTAATGTCGCCAGCGTAGGGTTTTGACCGAGTGTTGACGTTGACAAAACTGGTCGTTTGAGGACTTATGACAGCCAGGGTGTTCTCGGGTATAAATTGTTCGCGGTACACTAAGGAACACGCTTTGGCAATGGTGCAGGCTTCTTTCAAAGGATCGATCCCTCCGTGCTCCAAGAACAGTTCGCTAAATTTTCTACAGCAACGCCGTAAATTATCCACGTCGGAACGACAATACTTTAACATTTCTTCCTGGAAATCGAAGATGTCCGAGGCGTGAGTGTGGTATCAGCATAGAAAGCTTCTCGTTGTTCGGTACGCATGTTGTCGGTGTCGTAGTAGTGAGCCTCAGGCAAGTGGGGTAGAATGGCGTGTTGATTGGCTTCGGTATTGAAAAAGTGCGGAAAATAGCCTTTGACCATTTTTGTCTTTCCAAACGTTTTAGGCCTTCGACTCAAAGGCATGAGAAATTGTGAGCCATCACCGAGGCATGGCGATGACAATCTCCATAACGTTCGATGTCCTCTTGGCTCCACGTCTCGTCGATGGGGTCTAAGATCCATTGGGTGAAATCGGCTATTGTGTTCGGTCCAGGAAAGATTTTTTCACTTCCTTCCGGAATCTTGTTGAAGTGAGGGCAATGACTAAAGAAAGGCTCTTGGATGCACTTCTTGCACGCTCGGCGAGCCACGCAGAAATTAGGAATGTGAATGCCGGTCTCTTGCATGCCTTTCTTCTGGTCATCTTCCTCCTCCTCTTTTTGGGGTTATTATTTTGGAATGTAGCATTCGTGTTCCAAGTCCACGATTTGGCGACAAATGTGACATCATTCCTTTCCTGGACATACGTGAGCCTTGGCACGTTTGGTACGTATGCCTTGTCCACAAATAGGGCACAATGTCAGGAGTAGACAAGCACTATTCTGCTGTAAACCTTGCGTCTTCAGATGTTGTTGGTAACAGGTTGGACTGACAAAGTGCAGTGACAAACTGAGCAATGCAGTCATTTTTGTTCTTTGTCAAGACGGGGTTTAGGGGCCAAACATCCTGAGCATTTTGATCCACAATGCTCGTGTTGCTCTCGATTGTTATAGCCATAGTCACATTTCTCACAATAATAACTGTATCCCTGGAATCCAGTGACCCTGGCAATGGTATCGAAATGTTCATCGCGATGATAGTCGTGAATGTATTTTCCGTGTTTGAAATTTTTGCCTCGAAACAACATAGGTCCGCGCACTTCTTGAAGGTGGAAAATAAAATTACATGACAAAAGGAACAGTTCACGTAATTATGGTGACTACTGATCACAAATTTGGATATGTATCTTCAAACGGGAACAGATGCCATTTGATCTGAATCAAAATTACTAGGACGGAGAGAGAGAGAGAGAGAGAGAGAGAGAGAGAGAGAGAGAGAGAGAGAGAGAGAGAGAGAGAGAGAGAGAGAGAGAGAGAGAGAGAGAGAGAGAGAGAGAGAGAGACAGACACAGAGAGACAGAGAGACAGAGAGACAGAGAGAGACAGAGACAGAGAGACAGAGACAGAGACAGAGAGAGACAGAGAGAGAAAGAGAGAGAGAGAGTGAAAGAGAGAGAGAATGTTATTTCCACTTTTAAAAATATCACGACGCATCGTGGAAAGTTACAAGCCGGTGGACCCTCTGAAACCGCGGGATAGCTTGTACGGAGGACGGACGAATGCCATCTGTTTGCAGCACCACGCCGACGAGGAGAAAGGAGAAGAAATAAAACACTTGGACGTGTGTTCGCTGTATCCTTACGTGTGCAAATACTGTTAATTTCCCGCAGGGCACCCGCAATTGTTGATCGAACACATCGACCTGGACAACATTCGACAATACGACGGATTGCTTAAATGTAAATCCCTGCCTCCCACGAACTTGTACCATCCCGTTTTACCTCACCATTGTCAAGGAAACTGATGTTTCCCTTGTGTCGTACTTGTGGCGAAACGTGCAACCAATACCGACCTTGTCAGCAGTGCCTTGACAGGAACGTGGGTCAGCGTGATATTGTTCATAGCTCTGGATTTGGTATACCAACTGTTAGCAGTGTACGAAATTTACAACTTTCCCAAGACAGAAAATTATCACTAGGGTGACGAGATTCAGAAAGGCATTTTCGCAGACTACGTGGATGAATTTTTGAAACTGAAACGAGAAGCCAGTGGCTATCCCTCCTGGTACCACCGTCCCGAGGACCAAAAGAAACTCTAAGAGAAATACTGGGTGCAGGAAGGCATCACTTTAGACCACGTGGAGAAAAACGAAGGAAGACGATCGTTTGCCAAACTGATGTTAAATTGTTTGTGGGGCAAAATGGCACAACGACCGTGTTTACCCAAGACGGAGTATTTGAAAGAGCCTTCACGCTACTTCCAGATGATTCATGACAAAACCAAATGCATGAAACACGCCGATGTCGTTCGTGAGGACTTGATCTTAGTCAATTTCGAGGACGAACTGCACTCTGTAGAAGCCGCCGAATTTGGAAATGTCATCATTGCAGCCTATGTGACAGCCCATTCTCGCTTAAAATTGTACGAAGCTTTACACCAATTAGGAGATCGTGTACTGTATTTTGACACGGACAGTTGCATCTACATCGATCGCCTGGGTCACTGTCACCCGGTCATTGAAGAGACCGTTTAGGAGCCTAGATGGACGAGGATCCCGACGACAAGATTCTAAAGTTTGCTAGTGCCGGTCTCAAAACTTACGACTACAAATACCGGGACAAACAAGCAGAAGTGCACACAGAGTGTAAAGTGAAAGGATTGGCTCTAAATCATCGCACCAGTCGAGTGGTGAACTTTGGCTTATTGAAAGAAGCCTTGCAGTCTGGACAGGATGAAAACTTTAAAGTGACCACCAACGAACCTCACAAGATTCCACGTTTAACCACACACCAAATCGTCAGTCGGCCCTTAGAAATATTGTATCAAATCGTGTACCAGAAGCGAGTACGGCTTCGCAACCACTTCACTTTTCTGTACGGTCACGTCGATATTGGCCAGCATATAAAGAGGAAAAGTTCCAAGACCGATACTTCATTGTGACTTCAAACGCCAAGCGAGAAATATGAATTCTTCCACACAGCAAGTATTAAGCGAGAGAAAACTCGAGTGCGATGCTGTGCCTCTAGATCACATCACCAATGCAATACCACATCTTAGTTGTTTATTTTCTAACGTCATGGAAAATTATGTGCAACCAGTGGGACTTCCACCCAGTATAAAAAGGTACGACTTCCAAGAACGACACTTCATTACGAGGACAAGCACCAAAAAAAATGAATCACTCTACGCAGATGATAAAAAGAGAAAGAACAAACATCAGTGGCTTCTTTCACCACCACCATACCGTCACAACAAAGTGCTTCTAAGAAAGAAAAGGATTCAGTGGACCTAAAGAAGTATTTTATCATCCAAATGATGCAGACAGCGACTTCGAGAAAATTTATGACGACAGTTTACACTTGCTGATCCTGAAAAACAACGTCTTAGTTTTAGTCCACATCTGTGAGACGCAAAAGATTAGCGAGCTCATACTTGACCTCGTCAAGGCTTGCACATTTGGATAAGTCACCTTGTGGCTTACCCTGAGTAAATCTCTTCCTTAAATATCAACCATTGTATATTACAGTAAGACCTGTTTAAAACGTTGGCCGACGATATTGTCTGGTGGTATACTCGTGCACGACTTTATGAAGCGGTGTTAGGGACCTTGTCACATCGTCGAGTACAGCAAGTGCTTCACGGCCACATTTTGGCGGATCAGTTATTGTCTGTGTTGGTAATGTTGAATACCAGATCGGAGCGCTTTGAAGTCCGCCGACATATTTTAAAAATTCTTTTGGTGGCGCTAACCCAAAGGAATCAAAATAAACAACTCCACTTGGGTCAGCCCAATGAGTACCTGGACCATAACTTCCATCGAGATTAACAATACCGGTTTGGTTGTTTTGGAAATTGATCACTCATAAAAACACCTCTGAAGATTTTGATTCTTAATTTCTTAGTAGCATCAAGTAAATCAAAATTGGACACGGGAAGCTCGAAACGCTTTGTGTTTAGCAAAGTGTCCCGGGCAGTCTCAGACCTCGACCGTACCACGAATGAAGGGTTCCTGGCAGTCTTAGACCCCTCCCTTTGTTTGGAATTCTTTAGTCCGTGACCTGTTGCTTTATTTAATGCCATTCCAGCAACGGTTCCAACAGCACCACGTGCTCCTGCTTTTGCTACAACTGGGGCTACAGCGGCTATCAACGCTGGTATAGCTGCAATAAGTGGAAATATACCATGAATGTCTGTAATGGCACCCGCAGAAAGATCAAGTCTAACACTGGTCGCTGATCGTTTGGCTTAATTGAAGTGCTTGAGTTCACGTTCTGTCAGGGATTGTTTATTTGGACATTGCAACGCTGCTGATTTCAGCAATATTTTTAATCCAGAATTATTTTTTAATGCTGATTATAGCTTTTTAATCTGACCAGGAGTCAGAGTAACACTAACATGATGATATGAAATTACAATATTATGAACCATTTAATTAATGATAGTGCAATGGATCACGAGTGATCCAGTTGCATGTTCTCCACTGGGGCATCAATGACTCTAATCTGCCCACCAACACCTTCAAGCAGTATTGTTTTGTCGGAGAGTATAACAACGATTGCTCTGTAATTAGCCATAGCTCCTCTTGCCACACAAGCTCGAGAATGTATATCAACGACATATTGTCTACATAAATTCATGAGCAGCAGGCAGGGTGAACCCTACAAATTTGGTTTCGAGCAAATTTCATAAAATAAAGCTTTCTACAGGGGCTGAAAAAATAATGTCAATAACGCTAAACCGAACCTCCTAACTTTAATTATTACCAAAACGGATAATGTTAGCTCATTTTTGTTATTTTATTTTTGACTTTTTGTTTTTTATGTTATAATGTGTTTAGTTTACTCGCGGGTCACTCAATTTTTGTTGTTTTTCACCCTGCCTGCTGCTATAATTAACCAAAGATTTTATCCAGACCTATACGATATATGGATCTTGGATCATGTAAATTTATTGTAATAAATCCAAACGGAACAGCTTGTGTTTGAGCAAAAAAGTTTTTGAACTTCATCATATCCATATCCCCTGAACATCAAGTATAATAAATATTCTGTAAAGTATAATTATCTACTCCATTAAACATTACTAAAATATTGCAGTTATCTCTGATCACTTTTGGAATTTGTGCATAACGCTGAGTGACGTATATAACATCTGTATTCTTGTGTCTACCTCTGGAAAATATTCTAGCTGGATTTGATTGTCTGTCCAGCATAACGTCATCGTATACCACTAAATTATTAATAAATCCATCTAGGTCATCTACAGATGGGGCCTCATCAATATCGGTAATAAAGTCAACAACATCATCACCGTTTTCATTCAGCAATTTTGCATTTTCATTAAAATCTTTAAGTACTTCGTAACAGTGTTGATCATCTACAGATGGTGCTACTAAATACAGCTTGTTCCATCTCAACCATCTCATTATTTAATTTAATAATAGTTGTGTTTTACCTGATCCAGTTGGACCTATTATAATCATCCTTATTGAATTTGGCAATGCTGGATGATGGTTTACTGGTTCCTGTTTTCGTGTCGCCGAAAAGTCAATTATATCCATATTATTAATATTATGGATTTATATTGTGTTCGATGTAGAGCATCTACACCCACTGCTGAATTAACAACGATAACAACGAAAAATAAACGACGTGCTCTGACAGGCAAATGCGTAAAATGTGGCACGAAGAAATACAAATTTGTCAAAACAAAGACAGGTGGAGATATTGCCGCTTTATTAGGAAAATTACCAGGAACTCCATGGGCTAAATACCCCGGTGAGAAACATCTTCCTGGATATAATTATTGCGGTCCTGGAACTCGACTTGATATCCGACTTGATAATCAAGATCAACCAAGATCAGGAGAGTGTCCAATAAGATTGATCAAGCGTGTCATGTTCATGACGTTGCGTATAAAAGTAAAGATTTACAACAAAGGCATCTCGCAGATGTAAAATTGATTCATGCATTAAATTCTATACCAAATAAATCTGTCAGAGAAAAACTCGCTAGTTTTCTAGTAAAATCTGCCATGAAAGGTAAAATAATGTTAGGGGCTGGTAATTAATTATATAACTATTATAATGGAATCCATTTATTATAGCCCAAGAGGATATTGGAGAGGCAGATCAGCTATTAGTAAATTATCTGAAGCAGCAAAAGTTTCACGTTCTGTTGCTGCAGCGTGGTTAGCACGACAGGCAATATGGCAAATTTATCTACCACCACCTAAAAAAATTCAATATGCACATTTTGATGTCAGCGTCCCTAATGAGGTTCATCAAGCAGATATTTTATTTTTACCACACGATACCATTAAAATTGGTAGACGTCAATCACACACATACAAATACGCATTAACTGTCGTTGACGTTGCAAGTAGATATAAAGAAGCGGAACCATTATCAACAAAGACAGCATCTGAAGTTGCATCTGCGTTTGAAAGAATTTATCAGCAAGGACCTTTGCGATGGCCACAGTTATTACAGGTTGATCCTGGCAAAGAATTTCTTGGTGCAGTATTATCGTTGATGAAAAAAGATAACGTTAAAATCAGACGAGGACATACAGAAATTCATCGTGATCAGGCAATTGTTGAACGATTTAATCGAACACTTGCTGAGCGGTTATTTGGATACCAATACGCAAAAGAAATATCCACTGACTTTAAATCCGGTGAGAGATCTCGTGAATGGGTTGCAAGGTTACCAAGTGTGATAGCTGCGTTAAATAACGAAATTACTCGTGCAACTTCCATGAAACCTTCTAATGCGATTACAAAAAAATATATACCCCGTAGCAATGACAGACAACAACCTCAACCAGTATTAGGTAATGTAACTGTAAGATATTTATATGAACCTGGCGAACGTGAAGGTGGTAAAAAAGAGCAACCGATCCTATCTGGAGTGTGACTACACATACAATTTCTAGTGTGGTTAGATCTACTGGTAGACCTCCAATCTACAGACTGGATTCTACTGCACCTCAACGTGGATTTGTGCGTGAACAATTATAGGTAATTCCTAAAGACACACAATTACCACCACATACAATTACATAACCAGAACCTCTACGTCGATTGCATGCAAGACAGGTCAGCATCACATTATCACGTGTATGACAAAGATCACTATTAATTCTGTCTATGTTAAATTGTCTTGGATTATTATTCGAATATTGCCATAACATATTACAGTTACAGCTTGCACAATGATTATTTTGTTGTTGTTTTAGTGTTATAATAAATTCAGTATCAATATCAAAGTCACGATTATTTTTTTTGTCACATTGCTTATAACCAGATAGTTTTTTTCTTATTACGTCATTATTAACAGTCTGATTATTATTTTCTGTAAAATTCATAATAACCCTATGTAGTTGAGATATTCTTCTGACTCTAGAAACTGCGAGATAGACTAAATTTGACCATTCGATCCGATCATCTATAATCCAGATATTTGTATCGGAAATAGTTAACCCCTGTGATGAGTGAATAGTTATAGCGTATCCTAACGTCCACGGTGATTTATTCATACTCAGCGCATTCTCAACAACATTAATATCGACTAAAATAATATCATTCAAGACAAGATTCTGTATTCCACCACCAGGAATTTCAACATCAATATTCTGTCGTCGAGTATCTGCTGGGCGATAACATAATGGTACAGGTAGATCTGAAAACTTTTCTTTATGTAACAAAAATAATTTATCCTGTAGTTCATCACGAACTATCTTTCTACTTGCAACTATTAAATCAGCGGGATTCCATAAATTTAGAAAATCACTCATAGAAGTCTCTGGAGTTACTCCTCGCATTATTTCACATTGTACTCTGTCTGGCTGAAGTCTGATTAATCTTTTAAATTCCTTCAGCGGTTCATCAATAGCTCTATAGTCATCATTTATTTCCTCGTAATAATCTACGTTATTCTTCAGCCATTCATGTGGAGACTGTCCAATAAAAGGTGGTGGTTGACCATGATCACCACACATTATTACAGCAGTATTCTTTGTTAATAACCAATCAAGAAATGTTTTTAATATTTCTAACGACACCGTGTCTACCTCGTCCCATATAATATATTTAGATATATATTTCTCACCCATTCGTTCAGGAGTCCATGTGTCTCCACACCATCTAAAGAAACTATGATAAGTACATGATTTTACTCCTCGCTCTTTTATTTCTCTGGCTAATTTATGTGTCGGTGTCAAAACAATTATATCTGAATTATTATTCATGACTAATTTAATCCCACGCGTTGTTTTACCTGAACCACCGCATCCGTTAAGATAAACAGTCTTATGTCTAGCCACAGGATCATATACAGATGGCGCTGATGACTTTAATACTTGATTATTATTTTTGTAATATATTTCCTTAATTTCAACGTCGGCGGATTCAGAATAACTAAGTATATTTTCTTGTTTTATTCTCCATGATCCCCATTCACCATTACCAAGTAGCGGTTTTAATAAATCCGTATATTTTTTATTTATATAAAACGAATCCGTTGCTACTCTGACAGCATCACGAGGAAATCTATTTATCATAGACATTAGATTTATAGAAACATATGCCAACATCGATGATCTTAAATGAGTAAATTGCGGTGAGTCACCATCAAGATAACTCACAATTGTACCTAGTTTGGTTCCGTCTGACAAATAAGCATTACTCCGATTTATAAATGTGTTTGTTTCCGTTGTATCAGCTATTATAAAATCGAGTTCAACATCGTCCATAATCAATCTTGTACAGTGTCTTTTATGACCATATGCTCCTCCTTGAGTAAATTTACCAATTATCTTTCTACCAAGATCTTTTGCAAGTTTTTCATCGTGCTCGTCTCTGCATTTACGTATATTATTAATAATTTTAATAATGTCATCTTCATTATGATCAGGAAATTCTTTCCTGGCATCATCAATATAAAATCTA
>JAECUM010030950.1:0-15447 GCA_016617855.1 Megalonaias nervosa
GACAGGGACAGAGACATACAGACAAACAGACAGACAGAGAGACAGACAGAAAAACATGATTATTTTGTAGATATCAGTATTTTTCAGAGTAATATATTTTATTTAATATTTGTAAGTATGATATATTTTTACTGAAGGGGGTTCATCTACAAGCATTACAATCATATGCTTGTTATCTACAATAGCGCTAACATTCAAAATGTGTGCATTAAATGTGGATACATTAGATAAATTCTTTATAACTGTTTTTTCACTTGAAGGGGAATGTCAATGCTATTTTTTACCACACACAAGCAAAAGAGTCTTTAAGATTTTATCGAACCATGTCATTTTCTGACCATTTAACAAATCTCAAAGTTTGGATAACACTAAATGTGATGATAGTGATATGATTTTTGTTTCATGACATTATTGTTAAAAAGTACTTTGCTCATTGTCTTTAATCTACTAGATGAAATTGAAAACGTTATCTCTACATCTGACCTGAATTTACTTCTGCAAGATATATCGGTTTCAATGACCAGAGAGCACGTGACTTTCGAATTTAATGCAACATGGCTGCCGATAAATATTTCCTACTTGTATGCGGTCTAGATAAGGTTAAGAATATCACCAGGTGATATTTTTGGTCCGTCCGCATGTATGCCATCCTTTAATTTCAATGTTCCTTTAGGCCAAACAATTCAAATTTTGAAACATCTACATTCCAAGCTTTGTAAGTAGATAATAATAGTGACAAAGAAGGAAGGTGTCGAAGTTGGTCTAAAATGTTAACTTTAAATGTCACAGGTACTGCGAGAAGGAAAGCATTCTTCCACATATTTACTTTGTTTCTGTGCTAAATACGTTATTCTGATGAAATAATAATTAAGAAATAGTTCTATTCAGTTATTAAAAACTATGAGACCATGCTGGCAGCAATGTGAGTATACTATAAAGGAAAACTGAACTCCGTGCTCTACTTTAAACCTTAGTAAACTGCTTGCAGTACGTAAACTATGCCGAGTTAAAGAGTTGGTAATGGAATGTCAATCTCTTGTCCAAATGTCACAGAAATGCATATGCAGCATAACTTATCGTAGCATTTTTATGTTCACTCAGTGAATGTCTATATCAATGTGGCTGGATAAAGATCTAATTCAATTATTCTTCATTCACATTGCATATAATAAATACAAGCCATTAACGAAAATATACATAAGTCATGCTATTCTCTTAAATCGCCCATTATTTTCAATCGGTCCTTTCATATCGTATTGGTGGTCCAATTTGTTAAAACTATACACTAGACGTAGAAAAGCAACACCCAAATGTACATCTTTTTCAACTCTCCAGAAGATCTTAAATCGATGCATGTCATTTTGTCATAAAGGCTTCGTAGTCCAGATATACACAATGCATATATGTGTAAGTATATTGCCTAATTGATTGAATTCCATGTTTTCATATCAAATTGGTGTTAAAATATTTCCTGGTCTATAACATACTTCTGTCTTGGAATCTGCACTGTCACTGTTCACATTAAAATTATCTAGATATTTGAATTCTTATTATCTAACTCCTATTGCAGTTAACTACCGAACACACACTATTTAAAATAAAACTGCCAACAGCAGAATCCCATGTAATGCAGACCCTATTGTATATAACTGAAGGCTTTGAGTATAAAAAATTCTCGTCTTTCAATGTGGCCTGGACATTTCAGCATTATATAAGAATCAGTTGGTTTCTTTCTTACCCTATATGCAAGCCTTGAACAAAATTTGGGCCAGGTATGTCATGGGAAACTATTGATATTTTATAGAAGCCATTTTTGTTCTCTCAGTTAATGACCTTTGGTATCAATATTGTAACATTAACATCACTAGACGTTTTCCTTAGCCAAATTATAGGGCACCAGCCAAGTTTGGGATGAGGAATGTAATGTAAAGCTAACGGCATTGTCCAAACTTAACTTTAATTCGTTCACATTGTCTTTGAGCGCACGCCATCTACAAAAGTTTGGCAACTGCAGATGGCACAGAACCATAAATACTTACTCAAAACACATTTCTGTTTTTGAGTCACAATGGCCTTGACATTTGACCGCGAATTCGAGAAGGGTTTCTTCCTGAACCAAACTATGCCAAACTTTTAATGACTTCTCGTTGTGGGACACACACAGGTTATTGTACAAAAATAATTTTCCTTCTTCGTAACAGTGACCATGGACTTTGAAATTCTGACTACGAGATCAATATGGGGGTTTTATTAACCCGAGTGCACGCCATCTACACAGTTTGGTAACTGTATATACAGGGCAACTAACGTTGTGGTCCAACGTTGAAAATAGTATGATACTGAGTGAGGGACACTATCGTAACACACTGACCTGCATGTATAAGAATACAAAGATTTTTTATCATATTATTGATACTTTCTGTGCTTTTAAAGCAGTATGCATCTTCATTCTGAATATTATATTCTTTCATCATACCCTGAATCTGAAGATATGTTTTTTACTAACAAGGCATCAAAAAGGTATTGTCATTGTGACTTCGCATTTTGTCAAATTAATGACAACACATTTTTCAAGATGGCTACCACGGTGACCATATTGGATAACAGATTTGCAATATTTCATTTCAATAGCAGACATTTATTATAAGACATTGTATGGAAAAGCACAATATCAATATGACAATTTAACCAGAAGAAGTAGTGATACTGCAAGAACAGGATGTCATACGGCTGCCATTATGCATAAACTGAACCGTGATATCTTGTTACTAATACAGTCTATGCAGAACAAGGT
The DNA here is from genome assembly GCA_016617855.1 of Megalonaias nervosa. Taxonomy (NCBI): domain Eukaryota; kingdom Metazoa; phylum Mollusca; class Bivalvia; order Unionida; family Unionidae; genus Megalonaias; species Megalonaias nervosa. The sequence goes on from JAECUM010030950.1 coordinate 2,795, forward strand.
AATGCATATTAAAGAAGCAAGTCTCTCTGAGCTACTGATGTTTGGGGTAACTTTACTTAATTTACTTGTAAAGGAAGCTATTATTTTGTTTCGAATCATATTGTAATTTTCTTAACCTCAGAACTTAAGAATATGTATTCGTTTGAATTAAATAAGAAAACCAGTTATGTTGATAAATGAATGCAACATTTCAGAAAATCCTTTTGACACGTAATTGTGTTTTCGAACAACTGTTCCAAATCTTCATTCCACAAGCGTTGAATGATTGATCCATTATTTATGGATGGATGAATGTTCTTCGTAAATCAGTGAAACAACCTGAAAGTATTGCAAAGATTGGCAGTTGGTTTTGAAATGTTATTAATATATTTCTGAGTCTATTTTTGAAATTTGAGATTCGAGAAACGCACTAACAAACTGAACACTTAGCTTAAATCTAAAGTCACTATTCTGAAGAGGTCTTTAATTGTTATGAACTAAAATCATGAATTTGTCTATCAATTTTTCGTTCCGTCAGTCGTGTGTCTTGGTTCTTTTTCAACTCCTCTAGTTTTCTCTGGCGCTTTTGACTCGTTTTCTGTCGAGTCTAATTTGTCCATTATCGGTTTCATTAGACAAATACATTTAATCAGATAGTTGCTTCCAGAAAATGTTAGATCATTATTAATTGCTACTCAGTCTTTGGATGCTACTAATTCTACTTACGAATTATCCATATCACAACTAATTCCAGAGGAATATTTTGCGAATTACTAAAATCGTTTACAAGAACAAATATTGCCAGTAGAGGAAAATTCTATGCGACGTGTGGAGTGCATTTTAGAGACTAAACAATTTAGATTTGCCATTGCAGTACGATCAGTTCTGTGCAGAAGGTACATGTGTTGCCTCCAATTAAAGAGGGTATGAAAACTTGCTACCATGCCACGACCTTTATTAGTCGTGATACAACAGATTCCATGGAATGAATTCAATGACACTATTTAGACTGTGGATAATTACTAACACTTATTACGAGAACTGTGTCCTTGGAATTGCGGACGACGTGTGGTGTGTGTCTTCGTGACTTTCTTTTTGGGATTTCATTTACCAGCCGACTCCTTTTCAGATCTTTACCATCTATACCTATCACAAAACACAGGAGGGTGGTATCTTTAAAAGCCTTGCGCTTTCATCTCGGTACTTCTCTACCTCTACGGGAAAAAAAGATTCTTCCACGTTTAGTCACTGATAATGTTTTCGAAGATGTGTGTGTAGCTTGTGACTTACACCCTCACTGGCAATATGTACGTGACTGGAAAAATTTTGGTTTCGGGGCTTGGACAAAAGAAGTGGCACAGAATGCCAAAAAATTGTGTTAATGATTTCAAACGTTCAGTAAAAAAGTAACTTTAATATCTGTATTAACCTCAGTGCCAGCAGAACCCGACAACGTGGAAAAAAAGCTTCATTCGGGACCGGACCACCAATGATATGCACACCCCTGAAATGCCATTCCGGGACACCTTTGTGACAATGCTAGCTGTAGAGACTGTAAGAAGTGTACCCAGTGTCATTAGGACATAACACATTCGTCAAACAAAATGTTGCCCAGTGACTTGTTTATATTACACTTTGGTCGTTTTGATGTATATTTTATAGGTTGTACTTAATCATTAGGCTTTTATGTATGTTTGTCTCTCGTGTTCAGTTAAAAAAAAGTTTGGAATACACGTGTCCTGAAAAAAGTATCAAAGTTGTTGTCTTGTCTGGGTTCTTTTAACAATTGCCAACACCTTCACTATGGCCATGTCTGCTGTCTCTGCTACCTCTTCCTCCACTTTAAAAATCATCGACGAAAAGTTAGATTGTACTAGATGGGAGGCCTTATATCTTCGACATCCCTTTAACACGTTAGTTGCTGGACCGAGCGGTTCAAGCAAAACCGAATTTGTTAAACGTTTTATCGAAGATAAAAATCATATGATCGATCGTCCACCTCTACGTATCGTGAGGTGCTGCAAATTGTGGCAATAGGCCTACAGTCTCCTGCGAGAAGGTGAAGGAGATTCCATCGTGTTTGTGGAAGGCATTCCTGGTCAAGACGACGAGAGAGTGTCTGTCCTCAGTCAAGCCCATTTGGTCATCTTCGACGACATGTTAGGAGAACACTAAGAAGAAATTGAACTGTGGTTTACTCGCAAAGTGAATCATCATAAAGCCCGTCGCGCCATCAGCCTCAGTGGTCATTACGTAGTCTTGTTAATCAAACAGCTAGGAACTCCTTCGCTGACTCATGCGTACGACAATGCCACTGAAGCCCCGCACGCCTGTTTACTCGTGGATGTAAAACCCACTACCCCAGATTGCCTGCGATTTTGTACCTACCTGTTTCACCACTGGTGCCAAGATGGAGGGACTGTCGTGTAGACGTCCCCGTCGACTCAAAAAAGTCTATAAAATCCTCGGACACTTTTGGTCTGTCTCACACATCGTCAACATGACGTTCCTTCAGTCTCATCTTCCAGTTAAATTGATTAGTGTCTTGTACAGAATTAGTCGCAAAAAAATCCACAAACACGTGCTTGCGCCTTAGAAACCGGTCTCAGAGAAGTCTTAAGATGGTTTACGGGGTGAGCACGTCAATTCCTTCAAGACATCATTCACATCCATCATCAAACCAAATGCTTTTATTTGACAGAAACAAAGTAGCCTTCATGCAACTGGCAGATCCCAGAATCAACACTCAAACCAAAAGCAAATCATTTTGAAACCTGGAACTAGCGGTTGCCTAGGAGGCATCATCATTCGTTCTGTCTTAAAATGGAATCACAATGCTTAAGAAAAAAGCCACTCTCTGACCGAAACGTACCCAGATAAAAAAAGCAGTGGAGTCAAGACCAGGTCACAGGCCCAGAAAAAAAAAGTCTCAAGAAAATATCCAGAAAACAGCTTCTACCCTCGATAGAGGCAGTGCGACCAGGGCGCAACCTTACATCCCCGAGCCACGACCTGCAGCAACGGTGACCGCATCTCCAGTAGCTTCAATTTCCTCCACTTAACCGTTGCTACTGATACCAGCCAAACCCAATTTGACACGCGTCTTTCCTAATTTGATGAGAAAATGGAAACCCGTGTCTCAGGGAACTTCTTCTCTTTCAGCGGTGACACCCTGCTCCTCATTAGATGCAGTGGCAACTGCTAACAAATTACCTGCCCACAAAATCAAAGTCCACAAAACCCTTCAAAGTCGTGTGATGCCTGCCTTGATGATGATACGATGGACCAAAAATCAGCGCCGACGCATTCCACCATTATAAAAAACCTGGAGGAAAACGATGGGTAACAGTGTTTTTCTTTCTGCTCCTGAACGCAAAAAAATGTCACCGACAAGAAGTTTACATCACCACTATCGTCGTTCTCCTTGGAAAAAGAAACAGAAAAGGATATTCTCGTCGTTTTGCCTGGCATCCGAAAAAATGCTTATCCAATCATCGACGTCTACCCCAGAAAAAATCCAACTGTCCGAGGAAAAAGACAAGCACATAAAGGGGAGGATTATATGATTCGATAGTAAAAGAGTTCGTCAAAATGACTGGGCACACACCGAATCAACTACTCCAAAAATACTACGTCATAAAAACAATAGGATAAAAGGACATTTGCCAAGTCTTTGACGTCAGTGTATTTTGTGTGTGCTCCGGGACATATAAAGCTGTAACCCCTCAAAAGCCATCCCTCTTCTGCCCCCACAGGAAAGAAAAGCAAAGGACTGCCTCCTCGTTTGGCAATACATTGGGATGTGTCGTCCCTCCTGTCCAAAGCCCCTTCACCCATGCGAAAACAACTCGTTCCAACAGCCTTGAAAGTCGTCATCGATGCCGTGTGCGAATGTTGCCTAAATGTCTTGAAATGAACGATACCTTTGTCTCAACATCAGAAAGAATGTTTACCCAAGTATCCACACGTTCTTCGCCAAATGGTTAAAAAAAAGACCCATCCGTCAAAAGAGAAAGATGCTAGTGCAACGGCAAGTATTTGTGCACCTGTTGTTCGAACCCTTGGTGAAAGAGGTATTGGGAACAATGATTACATGATTCATGACGGGAGCTGCTTACAAAAAAGGGTCAAGAAGATAAAAGAGACCTCTGGGGTCAAAAGATCTCAGATATGACCTTTGGAATCTGATGGAGGACGAAAACTGGCTTGTGTCTTTTACGAACGATGGATTGAATTCCATCGTTGGCAAGAACCACGTACCCCTCATTTACCTCCCAATCCTCATTTGACCAAGACATCCGAGTTACAACACGAAATCCATTCGTTGATGGATCGCAGAGTTTCGTCAGAAATGTAAAAATGGCAACGGTATCGTCAAATGTTGCAGAGACTTCAACTCTTTCACCAGAAATCTTGAGACAAAACAGCTCGACCGACTCTGAAAGATATTAAGACTCTGATGAAAAGTCCATCACCAATACCACCACCCCCAGTGACCAAGACAGACGCAACCCCAAGGATGCCTTAGGAATAAGAGGCACGATAAGTCTTTCAAACACTATCAGCGACTCCCATCATTGGTAAAATTGCAGCGTCCTTTTTCACCCCTTCCCCAACACCCCAAAGAGAATAACTCAAAGCGTGGGTTAAAACGATGATGTCCACTCCTCCTTTGACAGAAGTTCAAAAGAAAGAAGGGAAAGCAGAAGTGAAAAAATAAAGAAAGACAAAAGTCCTCCCATTACCACCACTAATGCTTTCGACTTCTACTCCCGTGGCACGTAGGACACGTAAAGAAGTTTTCAAACCAACACCTCACCCCAGTCAGAGTAGCATCAGTGAAGAGTGGGTGACTTACTGAAGAGAGAGAGAGAGAGAGAGAGAGAGAGAGAGAGAGAGAGAGAGAGAGAGAGAGAGAGAGAGAGAGAGAGAGAGAGAGAGAGAGACAGACAGACAGACAGACAGACAGACAGACAGACAGACAGAGAATTCTGATGGAGAATATGTTTGCCAATATTTACTACGATCCAGCCCATCCTCATAAATACGGAGGAGTTCAGAAATTGTATATCGCTGCCAAAACACGACTGAAAATTGTATGTTTACCGCAAGTGCAACGATGGTTACAAGAATAAGCCATGTACACCTTACAAAAACCCATTCGACAAAAATATTCCAGAAATCACACCCGAGTGGAGGGCTCCGATCATCAATGGGAAACCGATTTCGCCGACGTCCATCATTTGGCCAACTACAATCGCGGCTACAAATAAATGTTTTGTGTCATCGACGTCTTTTCCAAATTTGCCTGGGTCGTGCCAATGACTTTCAAATGGAGCAAAGAGATAGTGCGAGCCCTAAAACTAGTGTAGAAACAAAGTGGTCATCACCGTCTTTGATGGTAATGCGACAAAGGCGCCGAATTTCTTTACCAAACTTTCCAAAAAGAATTAATTAAATGAAACATTCATCATTTCACTAGCTAGAATCCCGAAACCAAAGCTAGCATCGCAAAACGTTTTCAACGCACCTTGAGAGAACGCATGTGGAAATATTTCATGCATCATTAGACTCTAAAGTATATTGACGTCTTTCCGAACTTGGTCAACGCGTACAACAAATCTTGCTATCGGGGCATCGGATGCGCCTACGAAAAAGTGACTCCAGACAACGAAGTGGCCGTCTTTGAGCGTCTGTTTGGCACGTCCACAGCTATGGCTGTCGCCAAGAAAGATGGAGTGTTGACAACGGGAGATTGGGTGCGCGTTGGCAAAACAAAACTCACTTTTTACAAAGTTTATTGACCCAACTGGACCACCGAATTGTTTCGTGTCACTGGACAATTGTGTGGTAGTTATCATGCAGTCTACAAATTCGAAGACATGAATTGGGAACTGTTAAAAGGAACGTTTTACTTGTCCGAGTTACAACGAGTGATCAAAACAGAACACGAAGTGTACGACATCGGCAGAATTCTCGATCACAGAACCCATAAAAGTGGGAAAGCGTCGTCTCAAATGAGTCAAAGTACATTGGGAATGATGTCATCCCAGTTTTGATTCTTGAATCGACGCTTCGAAAATAATCAACAATAAAAAAGCAACTATCACGCCCTTCAACACAGTCTCAACCCCAACAGTGACCAATCTTTCTTCCAGTTCTTCTGCGCAAGATCTACAAAAACAACCCTTTTGGGTGTGGTGTGAAGAATGTGTGCCTCAAACGCAAATCGTTTTTTTTTCTGGCAAATCTTTGTGGTGTATTGTGTCCTCGGTGCCTCCATCGCCATTTACGTTTGCAACAAGGAGACAAACAATTGCGGACCATTTTAATGAGGAGTTGCATCGATTACCTTCTACCCAACCTTTCCATGAAATACTCGATAAGTTACAACGAGTACAATACAACCAACACCAATCACCCTCCCATCAGTCACAACCAAAATAACAAAAGCAACCCTCATTTGGACATTCCTCTGAGCTCGAGCGACCCCTCGGAAAGCAGACCTCTGGAATTATGAATAACCAATTTTACTTAACGTTACCCAGTGACAATTCCATGGATGTGTTTCCCTACAATACCTCGTGCTGTTTCACGGCCAAATTACCTCAGGTTATCCAAGTGGATCACAAAGCCCATTGGGAAGTGGCTTTTGTCACCTTACGCAAATCAAAAACATCGCTGAAAATCAAAACACTTTTGAGGTCGAAGTTTGAACGACCAAGTGCAAGAACATTTGAATGAAAACGAAACTGTAGATTCCTTTGTGAAATGTACAGGGTCACCCGATACTCAACGGTACATCCATATTATGAAAATTCCTGCAGGCTATTATTTTAACAGCCAACATCTGGTGGACACTATTGCTTCCAAATTCAGTACGTTCTTTGGTATAGCCTTGGACAAAACGAAACGAAGTTTCACCATGGAGTACCATAAAGTGGCTCGTCGCCTGCTGATGAAATTTTCGGATGCCAAAACGTTGTCCATTACATTTTGTCCTGAATTGTTTCACATTTTGGGTGGAGACCTCGAGATGATCAATGATCCATTCATACCACCCATCACCAAAAACTTGATGTTTTCGGAGCATTTTCATTACCCTTTAAAACTGAACAAAGGATTAAATTTGATCTGTGTGTACTCCGGTGTGCTGGAGTACAACGTGGTGGGAGACACATCCGCACCGTGACAGCGAGTCATTCCTATAAAAGACGATTCTGCCACGTCCAATGACTTGGAAGGTGGAAACACGTATCACATTCACCGCGAATTTGTACATCCTCACTATTTACCCGTCAGTAAGTCGCATTTCGACAGCGTCAACATTGTATAAAAGGAGATCTTGGACAAAATATTCCGTTCTCCAGAGGGAAAGTCACAGTGAAACTCCATTTTCTAAACAGATTCTCTAGCAACCTGTATTTCATGTATCCTGTGCACCGATGAGTCTCTCGGCAGTGAGGACATGGTTTAGGAGATATGTTGGAATTTGGATTTGGTTCAATGGCTCCCGTTTGAAATCGATGGTGACACGAGGATTTCACGTCTTGAAAGATGCCACTTTTGACGCAAGGCAAAGAATTTCTCCAAAATGTCATGATTGATAAACAAAACCCAAAAGAAGAATTTTTGATAGCAGGTAAAACTGTCTTGCTTCAAACTGGAAAAGACATTTTGGGTAGACGAGAAACTCCTATCAATGCACTGGACGTCTGCCCAGTCAGGCATTCCTGCTTCCCTCACACCACAACAAGGACAAGGTAGAAAGGGACGACGAAGTCATTCCTCCTGAGGACATCACACATACAGAGCTAGATAGACAAATAAAAGAAGAACCATTAGAGAATTAAACATGTTTGATTATTAAACAGATAATTGATGCACTGGGGGTCTTGGGAATGTTCCAAGTCGGAACTGAATCTGTTTACCATGCCACTCTCTATGATGATGATGCAAGACTCCCAATGGGTAGAATTTCATCACATCTCTTCTCTGGCGACCTCAGCCCCCGTCGAATTTGAAATCAAATGACACACCGAAGCTTACATCGATCTGAATAGCAGTTACGTGTACCAGAAGGTCAAGGCGATCAAAACGGACGACACCGGCCCAGGAGCCATGCTCCCGTCACGAATGGTATGCATTCCTTGTTCAGCGAAGTGGATTCGTACTTGAATAACAAACCAGTCAGTAGCGGCATGGATACATACTCTTACTGGGAGTACCTGGAAAATCTTTTGACGTAAGAACACTCATCTGACAATTTCAACGTCACAGTCCTCACAGCAGCTGACTATCCTCTGTCGAAAGAATATCCTGCAAGAACATAGTTTAGAACTGATGGATCGTTTGCATTTGGACACGTGGTTGCAAGAAAAGTATTTGCTAAACAGGATGGATATCCGACTGAGACTGAATTGTAGCAGTACCGTTTTCCACTTGATAGCCAAGATCATCTGTTCCACGGACAGTAACGCAAAAGCTTAATCGTCAGTATCGTCAGCGACGAAGCTCTCAACGGAGCGGTCAGTGCCAATCCTTTCGAGTTTAAGCACTACAGGGTGTCCAGGAATGAAGTCAGTCGATATGGCAAGACCTTGTGCAGCAGACCCTTTCAACCTGCGTTTGCCGAGAATAATTAGGGACCAACACTAGCCACGCCATTTTGTACGAAGATTATGCAGGAGTCTACGATTTGAGGGCCTTTGATTTCACTCCAGACCAAGAAAGCGACGAGGGTCATTCCACTCTATAAAATCTGGCCAACTGAGTGTGGAACTTCGCTTTGCATAAGCTTTAACCGAGACGGTGAACGTCATCTTGTATACGGAATTCGACATCACTCTTGAAGTCAACAGTTTCAGAGAAGTAATTCTAGACTAGTAGAAGCTATGGAAGACTCTTATCCTTCTATGAATGGTGGAGCCTCTTTGGAAATGAAATAGCAGGATATCTTGGAAGCAGAATCACCCACGAAAAAAGACAAAGACAAAGAGGGTATAGTGATGTCCAGATGTCCAGAACATGAACAACATTTAGTCTCCTGCTTTGCAAATCCTAGCACAATAGTCCCATACTACCATACAATATCAAGCACTTCAAAAATACTTGCACTAACAATAATTTTATTTTGAAATCCAGAGAACCTTAAGCCTTTGTCTCTAGTTAATGTCTATAGAGAAGCAGCCCTGATGCTCCCTCCTGTACGTTATTTGTATACAGTATATTTTTCTAAGACTCTTAAATACCTGCTTACAATACATGTATAATATACATACGGTTACTATATGCCTGAAAAGGAAACCCAAAATAACTGTTAACAACCGCAGCTGTCTTATGAACATATCTAGGTTAGTGCAACTATAAAACGACTTATTCAGTCGATCAACTTTTAAAGATTTCAAACGAAGACCACAACATTCTAGAGATTACCTATAAATTGATACAATTGTATTATCGTACTGACTGACATATTTTCTATATTATACTAAAGCAATGTGGACTTTTGAAGTAATTCCAGAAAAGCAACCTTGGCGTTTCATGTATACAGGCACTGAATACACTTGGATAACTCAATATCATATACTTATATAGACGGAACGTCATGACTGCTTTTCTCTCATAAACAAGCCAATGTGATTGCGATTGATTGATCGGACATTTGCTTCATTCCGTATATAACACTCATAATTTGCAAGATATCTTTAGCGTGGAAAGAATATTAATAAACTACTGAAGTTATTTCATTCAAGAAACAGCTTATAGCGATATATGATCCTGAAGTCCTGTTGCATTTACGAATATCAGTCAAGAGTGGGGGCAAGTTAAACCTGAGGAAAAAATATAGCAAATCAATCGTTATGTCCTACAAATTATTCTGAACTTAAAGGTTGGCTTATGAAACTGTATTCTTACATATTACACAAACAAGGCAAAATATGTTAAGTCAGATGAAAACACCTGACAGTTTAATTACAAGTATATCAGATGTTAATAATGGTGGTAGATATATTTTGCCAGTGATACGCATAGGGCAAATACGTAAAGTACAAAAGGGAAATAACAAGGAGGAAAAGCAAGAATAAACACAGATCGATGAAGAACAGAAATTGTATAACGTAAATATTAACAATTATTTGACAGGAAACATTGAACAGTTTCCACTAGGCAAGGCAAAACATAACGTTTGCGCTGAAAAATACATTAATCGAACTCGTTAGATTAGGATGTGGAAGTATTTACGTGGAAAGAAAAACCAGAAAATTAGTTGGCGTATTGCAAAACAAAGTGAATATATGCAGTAGATTATTTAATTTTATACATAGGCTGTTAATTGAAGCAGGCATGGAAGAACATAGATCTAAAGTAAGAATTAATCTATTTGGCTGTCTTACAAAAAGATGCATATGGTATGTGCAAACAGAAAGTTAAACTCTCAAAATATAAGTATAGTCTTGTACAATACTATCTTCCTAATTTCATGGAAGAGAATTTTATAATCAGATAAGTACTGTTAAGAGATTACATGATACCTAAATTCAGAAATTTAAAGAGAGATAACATTGAGGGAATATTTCACAAATAGAACATATCTTGTATAACAAACAAGAACATACATTACGTTTAGCTGATCATTGACTTCATGCTAAAAATGTTCAACCCATATTTCCGGGAATACATCATTTGTTAGGACAGAGATCATCCGCAAACAAAGCACACATTATTTTGAATATTCTTCAGGAAATCGAATGGCGGCACACCAGCGAGCTGTGTCGCTGGATTGACCTAACAACCCTACCGAAGGAAGAACGACCAACATGTTATGAAATTCTCACTGCCTTTCAGATACAAGGAATAGATATTTCAAAACTGCAGGCCTGTAGACACGATGGTAAACGTTTTATCATACATGCAAGAGAATAGATACCAATACTAACGGAATAAATTGTAGAAACTACCGGGAAAACATTTCGTACGATAGAAGCATGTAAAATAGAAATGGTATAAAGACAAAATGAAAAGACGTCATCATAACTGAACTTGCGATAGAAATACCAGCAGACTCCACAGTAGAGAGATCCCAAGCCAAATTCAATATAGATGTAAAAAGCTTCTAAATGGGAATATATACTGGGTATATAATAATCCAGATATTAGCCAGAATCTTCACAACTGAAACAGGCCAGGTCAATAAAAATCTTAAAAATTATTTCTATAGCCATGGCATAAATGCTTCATATTTCACCGACCATGCAGCAAGTGGTGGCGATAGAGGCATGGTCCCCGACGGTATACACGAACAAGAGAAAACATTGATCCGCATTGAGAATAACAAAACTACAATGGAGAGCAAAAAATCATCATGGATTCACAAACAAATAGAGAAGTAAAGTAAAGTAAACAGTCTGAAAGTACAGCACAAACAGGGAATCAGCATGCCCAGAAAAGCAAATAGCGAACTACCAAAAAGTGAAAGCCAGATTGGAAGAAATGGAATAAACACAAAACAGGGAAAGGGCGTAAACCAGAGTCAAAAACAGCACACCCAAACAGAACGAATTACCAGACGAGAGTGCTACAATCGGGGATGGAAATGGAAATATGTGCTAAATCCCGCCTTAGAAGAAAAAGGAAATACAAATAGGGATAATGACTCTATATACAATTAGAGAAGAAGTGATAGCAGAAAAATAAAGCAGAGAATATACACTATCTAGGCAAACGTATACAAAAAGAGTTGCTGACAGAGGGCGATGCAGTCGGTGACGAAATAAGAAATGGAAATACGAAGAAAAATACCTCACGCGCGACATCTCACCATTGAAAGGTACTACAAAAATTTCCCAAAAGTCCATAAAGAAGAGGACTAATGTTATTCGCCATAGACAGTCATAGCGCCTACAACTCAGGAGAATAATATAGACTCGAATAACAGCATCTACATGATGTTCGAATAAATAAAATAAATGAGATATCCAAGTAAAAAGGAAAGAAAAGAAGGAACGAGATAAAGAACCAGCAAAGATAGAGAACAAAACAGAACGGTATAGAGAGAGAGAGAGAGAGAGAGAGAGAGAGAGAGAGAGAGAGAGAGAGAGAGAGAGGATTACAAGTCACAAACACTAACACTAAAACGAACTGATAAACAACATTAAATCAAGAAGGATCTGATCTTTTAAGTCCGTCTAACATAAATTATGCATACAACAATATATAAAACTATCCAAATTTAACATGGAAATAAAGCGGAATACATTAGGACAGACTTTGCTTAATTCCGAAATTGGAAAGTGGAAGAAAGGAAAGGAAATGCGACCGACAGAACATATATGGTGGGAGGTGAGTACCCGTAAAGCCCTATCTCCAGATAACTTGTGTATTTAGGCAAACAGCACTAAGAACCTCAATACGACAGTGTTTCATTAAAATTCAAACATTAGGCCTTCGGGTATTTAGAATGTTTTGAGGGGACTGCTTGAAAACTCTAACCCGCCACGTATGGTTGGAAGGACTTAGAACCGTCAGCAAATATAGTAACATGGTGTCTTAAAGACTGGGGCAATTTTAGAAAATAAAAAAATGAATTACCAGGAATATGTGTGGTAAAATATAAAGAATATAAAGAATATAATTAATATTTTAAAAATTGGCAACCGGAAAGTATTATCTCT
>JAECUM010030951.1:0-16473 GCA_016617855.1 Megalonaias nervosa
TATATATGCACTATTTAATTGCTTAAATACAAGTATGACCTATGTAAATATGTCTTTATGCAGAGGTGGTCTGTATATGTAAGCGGTCGTCAAAGTATGTTTGACTGAATTTTTAGGACAAAATGTGCTTTGTTTTGCCTTGATATTGCATATCATTTCATCAGCGCAAAAGCTACTGTATGCTTGGTTCCTTATGCAGCTTTTGTCCTCACCGTCCATGAATGCATAGTTTCCAACAATTTGACGAATCCTCAAACTCCACCAATCTTCACAATGAGTGGAGCATTTTGAGTATGACTTTGTATGGGATGGTTCCATTCTAAACAAGAAAACATAATAATCAGTTTGAAATTTTGAAGATATCGACTCTTAAAAACGTAAACAATAAGCAAAATATGTAGAACAAAGCGTTATTTTTAATCTGAAAAGTAAAAACAAATATGTAAGTTGATGTTGCTTCTGAAATAATTGGCTCACTTGGTCTGTAAGCGAATTTGCAATTCAATTACCCTATGTATTGTTTTACAATGAAATATGCCCTTGCTACGTCATGCTAGAATGAAAAATCATGTAAAATGAGAAAATGATTACGCTTCCCCCCACCCAGAAAGATTACAAATGATGTTTATAGTCCCCATGTTGACACATTTAGAAGTGGTTGTCTTTGCCCCCTCGCTCGAAGGACAGTAAAATGACCATTACATCATATATACTTGGATTTCCTTAATTCTGGTTAACACACACACACACACACACACACACACACACACACAAACATACATACATACATACATACATACATACATAGAGTTATGTAGGCTTAAAGTCATATAAACTGTATAAAAGAGAAATAAGTAATGTTATCTGTGAAAGAAATGAAAGGGAGAAAATTCAAACTCAGCTTGGGAAATGATGTGCAACCTTTTGGCAAATGAGTTTGTTTATAGATTTGTCGACATAAGCGTTGTCCAAAGCCGCCGTATAATACATCAACCATTTAAGCTTTTGCCCACGTTTCAAAATAATATACATTAGTAAAAAGAAGCAATTCGGAAAATGTAAGCCAAATTATGTGATTAATCTATTCAAAGATATATTTCTTGTAATGCATTGTCAACAATATCAGACAGTCTGTGTTCGGCGTCACTCAGAACGACTTCCTTTGTGGTAAAATAGGGTAAATTAGTTTTCAAAATATCATAAATTGTATTTATTGCAACAGACTAGGTCGTCCCTAAATTACTGTGCTCTTCTGTCATTATATATTTTTAATAATCAACCTAGGAATATTACTGAAATTAGGTAAACGTACAAAATAGATGGTACAGAAGAAGGAGTTTAATCGTCTACGTTGCGATTCAGGAGTGAAAATAATACATCATTAATAAAATATTTTCCTTCGTAAATACGGGGCACTTTTCCTCGTGTGGTACAAAAATCCGATATCTATTTTAAATCGTGGCTCCGACATTTGTTAAAATACTCCCTTTTTGTACCACGCGATAAAAATATTAGGCATTAACGCAAGAAAAGAAAGTATGTGTTACATGTCTACTACGCTGTTAAATTATAATTGCAAGGCCATTGATTATAAATCCAGTACTAATTTTCTGTGATTGTCAACGTCGAAGATATGGTAGACCATCTTTTCAAGTCGCTATTAGGCTATGCACATGCTACAGCAATGAAGACGTAGTAGTTACTGCCGAAAACATGTCGGAATCCTTGATTTTTATTAGTGGATATATTGTGAACAAATAAATATTTATTGCTTATTGGGTCGTCGTTTTAGCTTTCTGGAACAGACAAGGGCTTTTAGACTAACGGTCAAAAAAAGGGCTTTGCAAAGAAAGGGCGAGGCAAATTAGTCGCGAATCATTGATTTCTTTAGAATGATTGGATTGTGTACGATAAAGAAACATTTTCTGACTCTTAATTAATTCTGGATTTCTAGTTTTCTTCAAATGTAGATTGATCTGCCCTTCTAGGAAAATTGAATAAACTTATAAATCTTGATCTTATACTACCCATGTTCGTGATCACCTAAAATACCTGATTCATGGGAATAAAGTGAGAAAGGAAAATTTTATATACTCCCACCATCCTATACCATACTGATATGGACTCCAGTTCGTTGAGGATAATGGAGTACGTTCAACTTGCAGATTGTATTTTTCTGTTACAAAAGAAGGGGAAGGGATTTTATATTTATTGCACAAATTGTTGCCTATGTTACTCTTACATTCTGTATGACTGTAGTTTGAACGCTCTAATTCAATATCTGCAATTACTCTGGAGCTAGCCTTATGAACTATTTGAATAGAAAAAAAACGAGAGTAATACTGTTATTTGGTGCCTTGCAAGCAATCATACTATGTCTTCGGAATTTTGCAATCATAACAAGCATATATTCGTTACTCCGAATATGTGAAGCGTACACGCAGAACTAAATAAGAACTACTGTTTTCTCTTCTATCTTATGGATGTTAAGTGTTTCATAATTCTGACTTGGCCAGTTATCGCATAAACCTAACAGCTAATATTATATTTGGTTACGTATTCATTCTGTATGACGTATATGTGAAGTGTTTTCCATTGTCCATAGACAGAATGACTATCCAAGAGGGTGTACTACCCGTTTTGAGTGCATTAACCTGTTATTTCTTGAAAGATCTAATACTATTTATGAATTTGTCATCTATCTCTACATAATGATAGGTATCTAAAGCAGCTGTGTCGCAAAACATAACATGGCGATAGAAAGATCAACGAGCGGTGTCACAAACCCAACATTACAGGTAGCTGCATTAGCTGTGTCACAAAAAGCGGATATGTAACAGGAAGAACTATACATGTAAACATTACGAGAGTATTTTCTATAGCAGAGAGAAATATAAGAATGCAAAGAAATATTATACAGCGTATACAACTTGAGAAGGAGTAGACACTAAAACAGAACATTTAATCAGAAACCACATTGCATCTAATGAATTATACTAAAAGTAATCAGGCTTCATAAATCAAAAGGTGCTTGTGATTGTTTTCATCCTGCAAAAACAAAGGAGCTGTTTTCACTGGTCAAGTACTAGATACATAATAACCATCGAAAACATAAATAGGGAAAATGTAAAAGAAACGAAATTGAAAAGTTACAGCAAAGAAAAGTTAAATCATTCAGTAGATTGTCAACAGAATAGTCTAATCTGTTTTTCATGTAAGACTGTCTTCGATGGTAGGCAGTTACTTCTGTAACTACAACTATTGTAGAGAATTTGTAGCTGGAAGCAAAATTGGATCTACAACATTTGTTTATCAATGTTTCCAGTGTTGTTACATGCACAAGTTTCGATCTTTGCCTCGTCAAAGTCTGCATCGTTTACTTCGTTATTCTTTTATTGCTATGGACATTGATGAATTTAAATTTAATTAATCTGGCTGTTTAATGCAGATAGAGGCAAACCTAACATCAATGACACATTTTTGTAAAGTATATAACCTCATTTGATCTCATGTAATCATCTTTCAATTTAGGTTGTAACTTTCAAATATGATTATTAGAGAAAACATGCTAATCTAGATTTTTACAATGTAACTTGCGACATCTAACAATGACTTTGAAATTACAATAACCCTAGTAGTTGCCAGGATTTCTCCCTGATGTTTTTCTAAAACATGCTTTGCATCATTTTTCAGTCATGTTTGTACCACTTATCTCTTTGTGTTTACCATCTGCAATAACTGTGTTCAACTCCTTTTTGTTTTCATCAGGTTTTGTAGACTAATTTGTTTGAAACATCTTAAAATCCTGGTTCCTTTCCCATTTGTGTTTTGTTTATTTCCCCTCACTATTCGAATGCAAAATGCTTGACTGGTGTTAAGGATTTTTAAATGGAATGATTCGCAAATCATTTCTACGTTGATGATAATTTGATAAATATACGAGTTCTAACACACGATGATGAAACACTAGATCTTGGTATAATGATTTCAATTAAAAGACGTCTGTATATGTTTCTGCAAGAGATGGTATTAGCATTTCCTGTTTCGTTGTTCTTCTTTACGATTAGGACATAGGTGGGCTTCTTGACATCAAAGAAGTACAGTACAACTCAGAATATAAAACAAGACACAGTATTCTGTAGATATAGATGGTAAAACGGTGGTTGAAATTCTGAAGAAAGCTGCAATCAAATGAATAAAATCGCCCATAATATAGTCGACATAACTCGGTACAGCCTGTTGGTTAGACTAGGCTAGAACGAAGTACGAAGTAAATAGTTTGTTATCGAGAAGGATAGAGTATTCATTTGAACCTACTGTTATGCAAAAATAAGCAAAACAAGTGCCTGAGGATACTGAGATGCAGACAATTGATATATACGTTTCGTTTGATGAACACGTGCAGCAAGAGCCGACTGTATTTTAGGACTACCACATAAGAATTCAAAGCGAAGAATTTCCACCTACGAGGAAAATAGCATTCACTTCAGGCGATGAAATATAATTAAATGGGTACGCAAATGCTGCAGTAGTTGCCAATCAGTGGAATTTATGAAGTTTTGTGTTCAGATCAGTGAAACATAGATTGAAGGGCTTAAAAAGAACATAGCCAAAGAAACAGGCCCAAACAAAAAATAACTGTGAAACAATCAATTAATAAAATTATCATTACTTGAAAGCTAAAACAACCAATTTATGAGGGTGTAGCTACAAAAATTCGTGTACACACATTATCTATATGGATAAGAGGTTTATAAACTGTTTCAAAGAATAAACTATAGTAGTTTCGTGAACTACTAGCATTAATATTAATGGGCACATGCATGGTCAATGTTGTTTTGGGTTGTTTCTAGATGGCCATATCCCATTTGAACGTCAGATTAGCAGACCTGACATTAATATATCTCCATCACAATCCTCATCATCTTTACAATGTTTACTCACTCTGTCGTCCTTGCTGTCTACTTTGCTCTCCTCTACAATTCCTTTTCGTACTGTCTGAGATTGCGCATCAAGCTTTGCAGTTCAACCTTTTGTTGAATATTAATTGTGTCGATAGATCCGATTTAAACAAGTCTGCAAATTGTTATTTTATCAATGGATACTGCCCATTTTCCATATCATATCACTCGATAAGAGAAAGGTGCTACAAATACCATAGTCTCTTCTCTCTTGACCCTATTAATTATTGTTGAAAGCATGCGATAAAGTTTACATTTTGCAAGAGAGAAGTTATTATGAGAACTCAATTAAAGAACGCTATGATTGTATACTATAGAGAAAATGGTGGCTATTTTTAAGAAAATATGTTTTATATATCAAATGCTTACCATATAGTCAAAAGACTTTATCCTGTTTACTTCTATCGTTTATTTCATATCCATTTGTTTCAGAACTTTAGCATCTTTTCACCTTTCATCCATAAATATTTAGTACTTTATGTTTACATGTTTTAGTAGGGATTTTCTTCCTGAAATATTTAGTTTAATTATTTAAGCAAACATTTCAAGAACTTACTTATAAATAGCACCATATAGTCATTAGTTTACTGACGTGCCATTAAACCCTAATACACATATATCTGTCTAGTTATTCATCCATCTCTTAATCAGTTATTTGATACAAAAGAAGCATGACCCGTTTATATTGACTTTTTATCTGTTCATGGATTAGCTCCAGTAATTTGTAAACTGTGTAATTTGGAATTGAACAGAATGGTCATTACATCAGTGTTTCCCACCCCTTCTATTATATAGTTCTTTTTAAGATAATTGTTTCCATACAGGTTTTACCCGTACGATATTAATCACACTTTTGTTTCACCTGATGTATGTCCAGTCATGTAGTTGTGGATTGTTTCACCTGTGGTATTTCCTGTTATGGAGTTGTCGATTGTTTCGCCTGGTTTATTTCCAGTTTGGCAGTTTTGAGAGTTTCATCTGGGGTATCTCTAGTCCCGCAGTTGTAGATAGTTTCACCTGGGATACCTCCAGTCATGCAGTTGTTGATAGTTTCACATCGGGTATCTCCAGTCATGCATTTTTGGAATTTTAAAATTCTTGAAGATTATATTAAATTAAATCATACCAATGCCGATTTTGTTTACTTATATGGAAACAAAGCAAAGGCAGTTAACGGATTTTATTAATTCTAGTACAATTATTCGACTACATGCCAGAAAGTATCCAACGACCAGAATCTTTTGTCACATTGTAATCTGCATCTTTATTTTTATCGTCAGTGTGAAGGCTTAAAGCGTCGTATAAAGAATGTTGAATTCACTTTATATGAACAAGCCCGTTTCACTGTAGTAAATTATTAGCTGGTTAAAAGTTATTGTAATATCAGTGGTGCATGTCATGGGGATTAACTGTTATTATTTAGAATTTGAAGTCTATCACTGTAGGCACCAACGTACTCTGTGCATGTGCTAACGGTACAATCATAATCGGTAGTCTTGTGAAGGGAGAACGCTTTTTCAGTAGAGTATATTACTTCAGCATTGGTGTCCTCTTTTGTTTATGTAGGGTATACGTAAGCAATTTGTATCCATCTTTGTATCTAATGTCCACTATCTAATTAGAATGAAACTGGATTGTCTTGTGCCTCTATAAACTATTTTCTTCATTCACGTATACTTACTCTTGATTATTTTCTCTAATGTTATAATTTCATCGACTGAAAAATCAGCTTCACCTAGTACTGTGTTAAGCACACTTTGCAACTCTGCAGGTTGTATTTCTCTTTTTATTTCTATTATATGTGCTGAATTTGTTACATTTTAAAGTTACTGACTGCACCATTTATTTTTTTAAATTGGATTTTAATTACTGATAGATATCAAATGAAATGTATGAAAATTTATAAACTGTGAACATTATACTTTTACTTCATCCATGTGATATAAAATTCTTCCTAAGTCAACTGATATTCATTAATTCTGCGGTAATTCTTTCTTATTGAAAGCGATAAGGATCCAGTAAAATTGTAAATTTTAACAATTGTGTCCACGAAAACAAAATACATTGTTAACTGATTTTTGTGAGAATCGTGTCCCTACGTTCTTGGTATAAATTTTGAAATAGGTTTAAATATTTCCATGATTGCATCTTTGCTATAAAATTTGAAATAGGTTTAAATATTTCCATGATTGCATCTTTCTGATTGCTACATCCTTTGTTTTGTAGTCTTTCCCATTATATTTGTATTTCAGACATTTTCAATGAATATCAACTTCATTTGTTTAAGAGTGTCTAATTTTATTTCTTCCGTGGTGTATTTTATTATCCTGGTATGACATAGTTTATATCATAGTCGCCTTATTATGTATTACATGTGTGATATTTTATTTTTATGATTGTCTTTGTTCTATTTATTTTGTGTGACCGATAGAAATTCTCATCGCTTGCATCTTTAAACAACTTCATTTTCTATTGCCTTATTCTTGTCATATCTGTCACATTCAATAAACTTGTTATCTACTATTGTATTATATCCACCTTTATCCATACCTTGAACTGTTTTCTGCTTGTTCAACCGGAGTCCAGTCGATTGTTGTGAGATGAGTGGTCCCTCAGTTAGCCTTGTTTAAAGGTCACCCATTTCATGGTTTCATTTTGTGTAAAATGCTTCCACATTCTAATCTTCAGACTTCTGATAAAACATTCAATTAGAGATGCTTATTTTTCTTAGTACGTTAAATAGTATTGGAGGTTTTTATTTTCCTACACATCATCAACAAGTTAATTGTCAGTCACTTTTCCTTCAGGTAACTTCATTTCAGGCTTTCGATCTTTGAAGATCTCTTTTAAAGCATCGTGTATGTCATCTTGCATTGTCGAGTTTACTTCAACTGCCCAAATATGTTTTAAAAAGATATATATCACTGTCAAGATGTAGTTACATTCATTGTTGTATTTTTCATATGCTATCATATTAACAGTATCTGCCTGACTAGCTTAGGTACCTTCCTATATGAAATATTTTTGCTCACTTGCTGTTGTTAAATCTAGATATACTTTCAAGGTAATCATTCTTTGAATTTAGCGTGTCTTTCCCAGATCGCAGTAACGATGTCCTGTTATGTCTTATCTATTTAGAACTATACAAAACAATCAAAGAATACTTCAATTGCACTCCATTTGTCTTTTGGTATATGAAGAAACGAACAGAAGATTCATCTACTAAGAGTTATTTTATTTGCAACAATTAACAAAGTTTCTTCAATCCTTCTAAATGTATAAAAGTTGTCAGATTTATATGCAATTTTGCCATTTCTAAAGCTGATTATAAAGTAGATACTTCATATACCGTGACACCTTGTGCTGGTTTATATGCAAACTGTTCTGTAATATAAATTATAGCTCTATTTTTGTTGAATCGTGGTAAATTTACCTTGCAGAATGTATATAATTTTCAGTCTATACCGTACATTTCAAAGGAATGCAATGTGTATTTAGCAACATAAAATACGTAAAGTCTTAATTCTTCGTATTGTACAGTTTGACCATCTTTGTTATTTTTTTCAGTTGTTATTTTGTATCACATCTATCTTTGACAACATGTTTATCGTAGCCACATTTGTGAGCAAGAAACATTATCTTTCGATATCGAGTTTCCTGTTTTCATATATATATATATATATATATATATATATATATATATATATATATATATATATATATATAAAGGCGAGGGTGGAGCTAAAATTTATCAATGTGGTCACTTAGGAAGACTGTACTTAAGTCTTGCAAGTGTACCTGAGTAGTTTACAGATAGAGATAGATGGAATTTAAGTTTATCAGGAGAAAATGTTTGGCATTTATTTTGAGTACGCTGTGACCGCTAGAGTACTAACATTCTCTGTTTACAAACTACTAGTGCTTCCTTGGCACTGAAGACGACTGAAACAGAGCAAGTTCTATACCAATATGCACGTTCTTAATCTACTAATAGCAACCCCTTCTGCTCTGTTTAATCTTGGGCTTGTTCTAGTTCATTGTGCAACCCATCGGTAGCATGAGATGAATCTAGGGAAATTCGTAAACGATTGTGGATGATGGGATATAATAATGGAAGGCGGATCAATGACTATGATTGTTGCTAAACCTAATTCAACAGATTCATTGTGATTTTGGCCTCTCTGTTCTGGAAACAGATGAGAAATGCGTTTTACTAATGCTGAGACGAAAATATTAAATTAGAGAGTCATATCCAATATATATATATATATATATATATATATATATATATATATATATATATATGTGTGTGTGTGTGTGTGTGTGTGTGTGTGTGTGTGTGTGTGTGTGTTCCATGATACATTCATCTTCTTGGAGTGTTCCAGTATTTATTACAGACTAACACCTTTAAAAAGAATGGTAAGACGTGCAATTTCTCGCCCTCTTTTACTCAAAAGAAACTGATCATTTCAATTAAATTTTATTTCAAAATAAGCAATTGGATATAAAGTGAATTATTTTTCATAGTCAACCAAACAAAATATACATAGTATGTAAATCAGAACGTCTTCCAATACAGTTTAACATTTGAAGGGCAACGGTTTTTAACCATTAATGCTTTATAAATATGTATAAAGACAGCACAGAACGGTGTTATACGAAGGGAACAAGTGCAGACACTTGCGATGAATTGTTTTCTTTGTTTTGGGTGTAATCGGCCACATAGATGTGTCAGAAATATTGTTGAGACCGCCATTAACAGTCCTTATTTTGTTTAGAAATCGTCGCGAACTGCACGTAGCTTGGAACCTTTAACTAGAATTGTCATTGTCAAAGTGGAGCCAGTAAATCTGGAGTTCTTGTTCTGTCACAGTAGCTGCTGTCGAGTCGCATAAATTACTTTAATCCTTCCATTAGAACAACATGGTCATGTGCTCGTCACAAGTATACTAAATTCAAAGTCTGCTGTAATATGGACAGGTAGTCGTAATGGAGCCAACTCAGTCATAGGTTACACCACCACAAACAAATACCCAGTATTGTCACTATCCTCTTTCCCTCCTTCCCTACACACTTGGAATTTATAAATAGAGTATGGAAGTCGAACCTATAAGTAGATAATATAATATGATTGCATATAGTTTGGTTACATTTGTTACTAAAATAAATGTTAGTTTTAATTAGAAGAGGAACTAACTTTTTTTAAAAATAAAATGAATATTACTGTTTACATAAAATACTGACAAGTAGACCCTTGATTCTCCATAACCAAGTGTACGACAAGTATTAATTCATTGTATTCACGGTCTGATCACTTGTTACAATAACTTAGACACTAGTATAATGCCCCATATACACTGATCAAACGTTATCCAAATCCATGATATGGCTTTTATAAAACAAAGGTTTAAGTAATTTGAAGAACTATTTCTCTCTTTCGCCCAGACACTGGAATGCTACGGATTAATTTGAAATCATTATGCCGCTGAGGGTCATTTTAAAGAGGCTTGAATTTATTGAGAAGGTTTTTCTTCGTCTTTGTAGGCGACATTGGTGGAAGAAGGTGTAGAATTTGCAAATGGGTCTTTTGATTTATATTTCAATTTCTTTCTTTCCTTTCGCTTGGTCTCGTTCTCTTTCAGATCATTGCACATGTCATCTGTTGATAGATGGACTTGTGATACATTGCTCTGAAATACGTCATCAACTAAGGTCAGATGTGTTCTATACACGCCGCTATGAGCAATTAAATAAGTCGCCAGACATTAAAATCTACGGTATAACCAATCTTGTGAAGTTCTTAGGTTCAGGTATGCCAGCTAAGGTTTCAACAAGGCAAATGTGGAAGGACTTTGACTCCAGCAAGATCGTAAGTTGAAATGCCGTGTAAAATGTTGTCCTACTAACTTTGTTCTCGTGGTTTAGTGAACAATGTTGGACTTTCTCAAGGAAAAGTCCTCAGCGCTCTTCAACAAAGTGTAAGTCACTGACTGTGTATCAGATAAATGATTTGCCGGTAAGATGTGCGAGCTGATCCGTGCACAGTCGACTTATAGTCGAGTTTATATCGTACAAAAGTTCTTTTTAGCAGTAGGAAGACGTTTTAGTCTGCTCCTCATTTTGTGTTTGTCACTATTGGTATTAAATCCAAGGACTTTTAGCATCTGTTACAGTTTTATTCAGGTTAGCGGACGGTAAAAAGAATTTACCCTAAAAATGTGATCTTCTCTACAAAAGGGATAAGATTATCTTTCCGATTGTATTGTCATCATGCCTATATGTATTCGATAGAAGTGTATTAAAATAAGTTTTCATTTAGAAAATTTGAACACCGTTTTGTACCAATTTTTGTTGAGGCCAACTTGTAGTTGACGTTCAACAGTATGCACAATGTTGATCTAGTGTGGATCGAAAGCTTTTTCCACGCATAATGTGTAATCATTTCCTGGATTACAATTGAATTGGACGTGCTGGTCCTCTTGCTGTCCACACACTCTATTTTGCCCATCGCAAGCGTCTTGGATGACTGAATCAGATTGGAATCCCACTTCCGCTGCTGAGTCTAATTTATCCTTGAAATAAAATTAAGCAATATTTTCTCATTCCATATACCTGATGATACGAATGAAAAGAACGTAATGGTCCGAAAGCTTTCATTGCTTCCGATTTCAGCCCGCGAAACACGAGGGATACTACCGTGCAATGCGCTTTTAACGATATTATTTCCTGTGAAAACTACCATATAACCATGGATGCAAATACTATAGTGGCGCAATTTCTCATAGGAGTCCATACGCCAGATGTAACCATGACCTATCTATAAGTATATACGTTTGTGCAAAAGATCCAAAATCACCAGATAAATGCTAAACAGTATTGAGCCAGTAAAAGCAGATCTAAAAATACAAAAACGCTACACTACAAAGATGGAAAAAACTTGAATAATTCAGAATAGCTGACGTCATCATAATTTGAATTTGGAGAAATATTTTCTGATATATATTTACAACTAAAGTGTTGTCAACAATAAAATAACTGGTTAGACATTTATCAAACAGTTGTTTCCTTTGTTATGCAAAGAGAATACTTCGCCGTTTGGTTATGCAAATTCTCCAAAGTGTTCTTCCTTATCTTTTATCTTGCTTTTTAAAATTCATGTTTTAATGTTACAAGACTACCCTTCAGTGCAGATGGAGGAAAACCTGTCTTTAAATTTAAAAATTGTAGATGTTTATCCAATTACGTTTCTTGGCATATAAACCATCTTTCAGTTAATTTATTAACCTCTCCATTTTGCCGATTGGGCGAAATCTGTTACTAAATTATGGCATGTTATAACTTATGATATATGACAGTGAACAAGTGCCAGTCTCCCCAGGTAACTCAGAAGACACAATAACACTGGAAAACCTGACAGTAGAAGTTTCGTCTCCGGAAATGAGGTGTACGTTTTTCTTTATCTAATTTGTAGTTTTCTTTTTCACTTATATATATATATATGTATATATATATATATAATAACATACCCTGCTATATACACTATATATATATATATATATATATATATATATATATATATATATCATGCATTTTTTAGGGTTTTATTTGTTTGTTTTTATTTCCTTGAAGTATATCCATTCAATCTGCTATGGAATTTTAAATTTCAAATTGAAATGTATTATGTCTGTGTTAATATTATTTGGATTGACGGTATCGTTATCATAAAAAAGTAAATTTAAACTCAGACAACAGTTTTCGTATCTGGAAATACATTAAACCTGAAAATTGTAAACTGGTGTGACTAATCCCTCTACATTGTCAGATTCCCATAACAAGGTGTTAATACTACTCTGTTTAATTGATTTTACCACAGTCTGATGTAAAACCGTGATCTGTATATTTTCAGAGAGTCGTCATTGAAACATTTTAAGTCAAGTTATCAAATCTTTTATAAGGATTGTACATAACAACACTCTTGTTCAGTGTTATATATATTTATAAGGTGATTTAACCGTTTTAATGAATTAAACTGTGTTATGTGTTAAAGAATAAGGAGATCAAGAATAGTGTGGTGAAAGATAAGCGGTAACTGGGCAAAAAACGTGACACGTGACAGGACCAGTTTTGCAACAGATTTCAGGCTGAGAGAGGAGAGAGAGGAACAAACAGGATTCCGGGCTGCAAGGTCTTGCACGGACCATATAGCAACTCACTGCATTACCATCGAAAGTCACTAGAAGGACAGTCACCTCACCCCATCATGTAAAGATTTTTGACTTCAGGAAAGCATTTGACCAGATGGATAGAAGTGCGATCTGGAAGATTTTCAACATTATCCAATGCCTCTGTCATGTCATGCACAATACGCACTTGTTTCCTACTTTCCTTGTTGACACTGGCGTTAGGCAAGGACGATTACCTCCACCAATGATCTTCGCAGGAGCGATAGACTGGTTGATGAAGATGGCACTGGAACAACCACGAGGAATTCAGTGGAACGCGACTGAATAATTGGAGATCTGGACATTCCAGATGATACTGGACTGCTGTCATCAACACACCAGCACATGCAATTAAGGCCAGAGAATCTACATACTTGTGAGTCAATGCGGACCAGGTATCATCTATTTTCTATGAGGGACACGCCATTGAGGATGCTGAGAAGTGCACATACCTCGGCAGTTGTGAACAAGTCACTAACAATTGATGAGGATGTCAAGACCATGATTGCCAAGGCATACCATGCCTTTACCACTCTCATTTCAGTCTGAAGGAATGTTAACATCTGCCTGAGAACAAAGCTTAAACTGTTCAGTTACACCATCCAATCAGTGTTGCTCTATGGGGTAGAGATCTGGATTAAGCCCAGATTCAAACTACTTGGAAATTAAGCTTCGTGTCTTCGTCTATACTTGTCTGCATCAGATACCAATAACGAATCCCCAATTGGGAGTTAGGGTTGGGAACACAAGACAAACCCGCAGCTGACACCAATATCGAGTGCAAATGGAGATGGATTAGACGTATCCTTCGCTCACCATGTCCTGGTTTGGAACTCGTAAGGCAAACGTGAAAAAGAACGACCAGCCATGACCTGGCGAAATACCCAGGACACCGAGCTTGAAACCATCCGCATGTCCGGAAGAAAGATAATACAGACAGCCAAAGTTCGTGACAAATGGAGAACTGCAGAGATAAACTGAGTTATAGTTAATGGATAATAGTAAGGTTTGGTACAATTCTGTTTTGCTTCAGTGCCAATGCGATTGCCACTACCGTTTACGTTCTTCAAGATATCGTAGACCAATTTGAAGTTGTTTACATTGTATTTGCTTTGTTTAGCTTTATTGAAATGCTGTGAAAATCAACTTCATATTTCATCAGTATTTGCTTTCACTGGCATCATGTCAAATAGTTATGGTAAAATGTCAAGATATTTTAAATTTTCTCTTTCACTTTGAGTTTTCTAAGTTCTGTCAAATCATTCCACTGCAGATGATCTTTGTCTGTGTATGTAGTAATTTATTTGGTAGTTTACGGTACCAATAAATCCTACACTTTCCTTTTCTAAACCTCTTTTCTTTCATCACAATCTGCCTTTTCAAGGCTTTACGTTTCAAGGAATGATCTGAAAGTGTCGTGTTTGTCTTATCACTTATCATTATTAATTTCTCAGTCCAAACTTATTTCGAGAATTATGTGTCACTGTAAAAATATAATTATAACCATTGCTCTTCTTGGTCATATGCCTGAAAGTCAACAATGTCTGCCTGCCACTACTCATCCACATTACTAACATAAACGTATTAAGCAGGGAATCTGTGCACTCATTTTGTTTGATGTGTGTAGACTGTTCAGTTGCCATTCTTTCAATTTAGGGTATTTTTTTCTTTTCTTCGATTTAATTTATTCTAACTCAAACAGGTGCTCTTCAAAATCTAACTGTTTTTTCCTACAAATTGTATCTATGATTTCCACAAGTTGTAGCTATGTTTTGTGCAACTTGTATCCATATTTTTATCAAATTGTTGTATATTGCCTTTGCAACATTAGTTTCAATTTGTACTGTAACTTTAAATTGGTATGTCGACCCCATTAAATACATATTGTTGCTGCCTATTTTAATGTTAGAATCACTGAATGTAATCTGCACATTTTCTAAACCATCGTGCGATATCATTTTGGATGAATAGTTTTGGTATCTAATATTTGTCTTTGTTTGTAATGCATCTAGCTCAGATCATAATTTGCCCCATTCCAAACTTGTAAAGAAATACACATTATCTCTTGCTACCAAAAGTTTTGCCTCCATGCTAAGCCCTAGAAATATTTATATCACCTCTCTATCACGATATAGCTTTGTACCATTATTTATGTTGTGTCATATATTTCATCATGTGTTCGCTTTGCTAACTGATCAGATGGACCATTCTTTTTTTTGACTTCACAGTCTTATTTGTCTAGTAATGTGTTTGTTTTTACTTGCAAGCAAGAAATGGAGACTAGATGATATTTTTGTTTTAAAATAAAATGAGTGCCCCAGAAATTTTCACATTTCCTTGTACTAGATTTAAACTTGTAAATGTGACTGTTTCGTCAATTTTCACTGGGTCTGTGTTTCAATGTGTAGACATCACTAATGCATACTACCTGCGGTAAAGAATCATGGAGGAAGAGGTTAAACTATACTGAGAGGTCCACAAATGTCCATCCCAAGAAACAACCTACATAAAATAGATAAAGTGTTCTAACATCTATATAGACTACTTTCACCAATTATCGCACTCATATTGCTATGGATAGATGCATAGATAGATGGTTGCATCCCTGAATGGATGGTTGGAAGGTGGGTTGATGAATGAATCATTGCACTGGTCCCTACATTAAGGAGCGAAAAGTGCACTGTGCTAGAATAGTTTATGCTGACTTTATTTTCCATAGGTGATATGTAATGGCTGTCAATTCACAGAATTCTACTTGATTTAGGATTTAACGCTAACGAATTTAAGTATTTATTTATTTCGAGAAATGGATCCTTATCCGTAGCAAATCACATCATAAGAGACAAATTTCTAATAGCTAGGCCTAAAATAAATTCTTAACACCTCTCATGGCTACAACCCCGGAACAAAGACGCAATCACTTTATCTCAGTCTCTTTATCTTCCTAAACAAGACCACCTCCCCATGAAGACCAACTTTCATAGTGTGAACAGTGTTTTTACTTGCGTGGTATTGCTGTCTCTTTATTCGCTATTTATCACATTCTCTGTGTGAACTTTTGACGTGTACAATGCTAAATTATGGAAGTGAAGTTGTTGGTTGTACCAGGAAAGCGACAGAGTGATTATATAGAAGGGTTTTAAAAAAATATGTCGTTTTCTAAAATATAATGCAATCCATCCAGAATGATTTTGCTCTCAGTGAGCTTGGTTGAATCTCAGGTGCATATATTATACTTTCATATGAATAAATGTATCCATATATAATCTTAAGTGACGTTGCAGGATTCG
>JAECUM010030952.1:0-15788 GCA_016617855.1 Megalonaias nervosa
CATAGGTTATGAATATATACAAACACCTTTGACCATAAAATGGAGTAATATCACATATTAGACGTATCAGCTGCCATGCTGATTGCTCAAACAAAGTCTGACCGCATCAAATAATGATTTTATCTTTTCTTGGCAGTTGTCTACTTTATACTTAACTTAGGTGGGTGGGTGAGGGTTTCGGCTGTTACAATAAGTATGTGTGCTATGATCTCCGCCTTACATCACCGGGATCCGAAGGTCATGGTATCAGCAGTATACAAGAGTGGTATAGACTTTTTGCCTGTATTAAATGTATGGAAAGCTCAACTTGTCCGATTGAGAGAAAATCATCTTTGACCTAAGACAAAGACGTTCTCAAGGACTACCACAAAACGGACGAGAATGGAATCGACCTTAAGGACGAATCTACATCGCAAGAGAACGGAAACATAGTAGCCATGGAGAAATACACTCAGCCCCTCCAACCTGCAGAACGTTCTTTCCAGAAGAATAAAATAATTCCGACCTTTACTGTTTCTGAGGAAATTATCTTCGATGCTTGGCACCCCCACCCCCCAAATGGTAACATGTTGCTAGAATTTGGGACAGAATTTTCTCTTTGCTTTTCCTCGTAATTACACTATTGCTCATCTTTTTCTTGGCGATAGTAACTGGCAAAAAGATTAGAGAAATCGAATTTTAGGATGAATATATAGGAAGAAGAAAACAAAAACATCTACTTCTAAAGTACATTTTACTCTCGTGATGACATTTTTGTGCGACATAAGATTCAATAATTGCGGTCTCAAGATGCTATGTTATGCGAAGATCCATTACATTGGAGTTTAGATGGTTGGTTTCCATTAATTTTCATACTTCACATCCTCTTTTCTGTAAAATATATATTTTAGTATAGCACCGACAGTTTTGTCCTCCGGTGGTGATGGTTGAGTGGGGAGTCTGGATTTTTATTTGATCCTGAATGATTGTATTTTCCTATTAAATGCACTTTTTTTCCAAATAGAATATATTGACTTGGCAAACATGTATTTTGTTTCGCATAAAAACAACAAGAACATTTTTTTAAAACCAGCCTCTCTCCTACAACGAATATAAATTGGTTGGTACATAAGGTCTCTGTGTAACATTAATTTTGCATAGAAATACTGCAGTTAGTTGTTCAATTTTATTAAGTTTAATATTTCTTCGAAAGTAAACAAAGAGCGCAGCCTGTTTTTTTTTTCTTCAAGATTCATGGTATTTGAAAATTCCTGGAATCTATCACGCGGTTTTCTCACAGAGAGAGAGAGAGAGAGTAAGAGAGAGAGAGAGAGAGTATGAGCTTACACCTTAAAGAAAGCCTTTGAAACACTATACGGCACTTGGATGTATTGTAACATGCCATGGTTCTAAAATCAGCTAGTTCATTAGTTCTTATCAAGACTGAGCGGAAACAAATCAATGTCGAACACATTGTTTGACTTTGGCTTGAAGTTTTTGTTTCTCCTATATTTCCAAAGGCGTCAACACAACAATCGTTGTCGCTGATGGAGTCTATAAAACGTACTAATACAACAAACGATTTCCTTTAACCAAACAAAGAACCACTCATTCATGAGACTCTAATTTCACACTCGCATTTTTTTTCTTAATTCACATTAGTATGATTTATCCGTATGCAATTCTAAGCCGTAGATCGGTATGTCATGCTTCAGTAAGATGAAGGGGGGGGGGGGGAAATACACTGTCAGCTAAATCAACTGCTTAAACCTGTTTAAAAATTTTTGAAAAATACCCTAGCTCATCAGTGTGTCTATCCACCAGTATCATTTTCAAACTTTAACAATTACTCGTATTTGATCACTGCCTTAAAATTTTGGAAGAACTCGGATCACTCCCATTTTAAAAAAGTGTGATCACTACTTTTAAATGGTTTGAAAAAAAGCTGGCTCACCATCTCTGGACCTATGAATGATGGTAAAATTTACAGACAAATCGACCAACAAAAATGGAAAGAGAGAGATGGGGGATAAAAAGAGTTGGTAGTTAATTAAAGCATAATAATGACTGTAAATAAATGTTATTATTTGAATTGTTGTTTCATCTCCCTTAGTCTATTCACAGCTTGTTTCAATACTCAACGGTGACTCAATGGCTGAGCGTTAAGCATTCAAGAACTAAACTATGCTTTGTTTGTAGTTCTCTACTTTCTTTGTTTAAACCATCTTTCAAGTTTAAATCATAAGTGTTTTTTATTTATGTAATAGAAAAAGAATGAAAAGGGAAGAACAAAAGAAGAAACTTATCAGTTTCCAAGAGGATCGTGAACAACTCTAATAGGTACTGTGTAAGAGAACCACGTTTTGTAGCGGATACACTTGGCAAGGATGTGCAAAGTTAATTCACTCCGTCAGTACACACAGTTTCCAGAAGTCAATCTTTACCGCATTAAAAATGCAAGCATTTTTTTTTTTTTTATATAAATATAATGTAATATATGGCTAGTCGTTTCCTTATAATGAAAAATGTATACAACTCATAGTATATCAGTGATGCAGCGTGCATACTATTCATATTGTCTCTCTCTCTCTCTCTCTCTCTCTCTCTCTCTCTCTCTCTCTCTCTCTCTCTCTCTCTCAGGTTCTAATTCTGCGGAGAATTAAGGAAATGGCTTGTGTAATGTAACACCATCTTCGCTAACCAAGATTCGGATGTGATAACCCCATCTACACCTTGGCGTATCGAGCAGATATTTCTGTGCTTTGGGTCTGTGAATTTCATTGGATGCGGCGGCAAGCCACCGCATACAATCAAAATTAAGTTTTTCAAATTTGAACACTGTTCCTAAATGATCCAGACAAGGGGAGCATACAACATGAATGGACTGATAAAGAAGCAATTTTCCAGTGCCGGTCCGTGTTTGCACAAATATCTTGTAATGTTATTATTGCCAATCTTTCGAAATACTTTTGTTTGTAACCTCATTCTTTTCCTTCCTTTTCTGCAGTAAACTCAATATACTTTATCAGCAGTTCATTGAAAGAGAAAGCAGATAAATAACATTTTAATGCTATGTCTTTGTTACACTCCTTTGAAAGTCTATATTCCAGTCCTGTAATTATAGATGTTGTAGATTAGCCAATATCCAAAATGCATATTGTTCTGTAGTCTTGTTGTTGACTTAAAAGAATTGGTTGGTTGAAAGTCTTTCCCATTCTCTATACTTTCTCTGTGTAAATGTAAAATCTGTAAACTGTATTTCAGTTAAAGTTCCCTTGAATCTTCTAACTGTATATTCTCCAGCTTTAGAATTTGCGGATGTTGCTGCAAGCCTTCACTCTTGGCATTTTATTAAGTCCAAATATTTTGTACACAACTGATCATTAATACCTGAATACGTTAATCTGCGTATCAATATGTTATCTAACTTAAAACTATAATTCTGTATTGACCAGTTTATCCCATCTGTATTGTCATTATGGCTAACGTAACAAACATAATTGTCTGTTTCGCTTTTATCGACTGTAAAATAATCTGCATCTTTTAATAATTCTTCATTTCTCGCTTGCTAAATATTCGAGCAAAATCCTGGGTAACTCTAAAATGCTATCCTTTCCGTTTCCATCTCTGTTTACGTTGTTGGTAACTGCCATTAGAGAAAGCTCTCCGTCTGGTAATTCTTTCTTACATGGTACTACTATAAATTCTTGTAGGTCTTTATAAAAGTTGTTTTTTCCTCATTTGTTCGTTATCTGTATTGCATTGTCTCCAAGACATTGCAATTGTTTTCAATCTTAACACCGTGTATCTGTAACATAAGCTCATGGAGTATAGACGTTACTCCATTACAGTTTTATTTTTGTTGTGTTTTGTTTATGCTTTTGTTCTTTCTTTCTTATTTTTTGTAAACTGTTAGATATTGTTCCATGGTAAATACGTTAATTATTATTATGTTGTTATGTTGTTTGGAATGGTTTACATATCTCCAAGTTGCAATTATAGTTTATTTCGCATATGACTGTTAGTAGGTTAGTTTGATATGCATTCTCGAGCAGAAGCCATGTACCAAAGCTTTTCAGATTTTACACGGTTTGCAAGTCCAATAGGTTCTATCAGTACAGTCACATGCACGATATCCAGGTTTGTATTGCTTTATCTTAGCAGGCAATACTGTCACATAAGAAGTATCATAGACAAAGGTTGCTAAGTTATTTTGCAACATAATTTAAACGTAGTAGGCAAATTAGTGTGTTTTGTTGGCTTCTGTTTTCTTCGTTTTTTCAAACTTTTGGTGAACCAACTCTTTTAAGAAATAAATATGGTGGATAGTCGTATGTCTGAGCAAGTGAACAATTGTATAAAAAGGTGGTTGATGGCCATATTTAGGTGAGAAAGCTTTTTTCCAAAACAAAAATAATTGCTGGTAATAGGTTATTTGAAAAATGTTGCAGACTGAAGATGATCACATTAGTGAACTAGATTTGTTTGTTTGTTTGGGGTTTATTTAATTGAGAACCGGTTTAGAAAGGTTGATTGAGCTTGGACGGCGTTTTCCATCAACTTTCAGACACCATGAAACAACACACAAGTACCTAATATACAGATCTATTCCTATGTATAATTTCTTAGCACGCATAGCCGATAATATCCCAAGAAATCTTTATAATAATAAATTCTGGGGCCGTTTTATGGAACTATTGATTCCTCATACCTCCAGTACAGCTTGTGCCCCCCCCCCCCCCGTTTTAAAAATGAATAGCATCATGGATGTAAAATGGACAAAACTTACTCATTTAATTCATTAATTTATAATTTCTAACTCAACTGTCACCAAGAGGTCCATAGCTCTACAATACGTGTTTTTGGTCGTGTTGTATTGCAAT
Organism: Megalonaias nervosa; assembly: GCA_016617855.1. Taxonomy (NCBI): domain Eukaryota; kingdom Metazoa; phylum Mollusca; class Bivalvia; order Unionida; family Unionidae; genus Megalonaias; species Megalonaias nervosa. The sequence continues at coordinate 4,863 of JAECUM010030952.1, forward strand.
CAAGCAAATACTCATTTATAGAGTACTTTGTTTATATTACCACATTCAACTGTTTTAACCTTTTTGCTGAAATTCCAATGCATAATGCATAGTTCATTGTAACCCAAAAAGCATGATATACTGTGCGTAAGGTTTATGCTGCCATATTTTTATTATGAAAAACGTTATAAAGTAATTGTCTAACAAGCTGTTTTAGAAATTGAGAACCATACATTTCGGTATTTGTCAAACACTACAGTAAGCAATTATACTGAGGCAAGTTGTTATGTCTATTGATACCTTACACGTGGTACTTTATACTTTACAGTTTATCATATATTGTCATATGGATGGCAATGTGTGTCCGTGTGTGTGTTAACTTTACAAATTATCATAGTATTAGAATAATTAGAGTCTTTACTTGAACTCATTGTTGTGTGACAAGTTATTTTTGACATTTTAGAAATAGGATTGGCTTTAATAGAACCGCTTCATGTAACTTGAACGTTACACACCTTATTTCTTGAGTTTTAATATATGATCAAATAATTTCATAAAACAAGGTTCCCACAGGTCTGTAAAAAAAAAAAATCCGGATATCTTTTTTTTCATATTCAAAAAAATGAGGGAAAATTCGGAGAATTTTACGGCAAGTGAAAACAAAAGAACTTTACTTCAAAAGTCAGGTAGAAGTGAGAGAAATGTGTACCCCTGTCAAGGAAATTTCAATGTCCGTAAATATGAAATGTGTTGTGTCCTTGGTTGTTACCCAATGAAAACGTTTGGAGTAATCTATGAATTTGTTTAAGGGTGGCAATGCTGTTTATGGTCGGATTGCAAGGCAATTCTGGCTTATGGATTGGTGTTGTCTGTTCATCCGGCCATCCATGTGGTTTCAACACTGAGGTTATGGTTTGCGTTTACGTTATTTACTCTGGCACTATAGATTGTACAGTCACATAACTTGGTATGTATATGTTTTATGAGGAGTTACTACAGCCAACAGCAAAAATTAAGTCACTTTGACCTACATTTTAAGGTTTATTTTTCCGATCCTGTAGTTATTTGGTTAGTTTGCAAAAAAAATTCTTATAGATTTGTTTATACGTGGGGAATAGTCTTATCGTCAAGAATGATCTGTCATGTGATAAATGTAGTAAATTCCTTTGGAAACTGGGCGTGGATGGGGTTGACGTGAAATATGTAGTCAAGGCAAAACTGCATTGGATCAGGGAAAAGTCAAGTAAATTTGATTCCAATAACCTGTGGAAACCCATCAATAAGAACATTTTCTGTGCGCATATTGTTTATGATTTTACACAATATTTAGTTAGGCTTTATTTATTTGTTGTTTTGAACGGCTTGACAGGGACATTCATTTGCATACAGGAAGAGCTGTTCTATGATGAGAAAGGAATGTTTCTATTGGAGACTTACAGGTATGTATGGAATTGAAGGGTATGTACTGATGCACCTGCAAACCTCGAGTACCTTTTAGAAAAGCGGTAGTAAGTAAGCTCATGTTTTATGTCTTCTCTTAGTCTATGTGCTTTAATACCCTTCAGTGCGATTCCCATTATTCTATGTTCAGATCAGAAAATTGCTGGAACCATTCAGTATTTTATAATAAATATAAAAATAAATTGTGTATTATATATTTATTAGAAATACTAATGCTTTCAACAGTACAAGTCCTTCATTCCTCCCCTCTTCTTCGTCAAAAGCGTTATTTTTCTTTCCTAAAGAGACTGTACGGATTCGCCAAGGCCTGTCATCGTATTTAGGTGCTGTTTTGGAGTGTTGTGAATTTTTTTCTGTGTAATAAAGTATGATGTAGTGTGGTAAAGCAAATTGTTGTAAGTTTTAGTATTTTTAATAAATATACAAATTGCAAAATATACAGATGTGTCAGATTTGTTGAAAGGGAACGTTAATCTATAAAATATCTTAGAGAAATACAACGTTGTTCCAAGAAATGAGGATATCCCAAAACCACAAGATTATTACTCACCAAAGGGCGAGACTTGATAGTTCTTTGCAAATTTGCATTAAGCGTATCTATGCTCATTGCAAGGAAAATTCTTTTCTAACATATCCAAGTTTGTGAAATTTTGCCGCTTTCTTTCATTTATTGAACAAAGAGAAACTGCCAAGTTTAGGAAATTTTCTGTTTTGTGTTTAGGTCAAAGTTAATAATTGATTTTGTTATCTAATACAGAATATGGGACCAGTTACTTTAAACTGATACTTACATTACGCAAAAATGACGTTGTTCTTGATTGTTTAGGGATTTTGTTTGGAGGGGGGATGGGTATGACGCGTCATTGTTACGGTATTGCACTTACCTCTTGACCATACAGTTGTTTTATCTCTGTATAATAAAAGCAACAACTTAATCTCTGGTTTTTATCAACTCATTATAGTACCTCGCCTTTGATATCACAGAAAAGAATGTTGTTTTTATGTCCTGTCATAGTAGCTAGTTATGCAGGTAGGTGAGCTGGTAGGTATGTTGGTGAGGAAATCATTAAAATATTGTTATTTTATACCTCCTGAACGAATATGGGTTTTCACTAAAAAAGACTGCTTATGACATCCAGCTGGTCGTTGAAAAAGTGCTGCCAGTCTAACCTCCGAATCGGCATCCACAGCAACCATCTTTTAATCGCTACTCCTTCTAAACATATCGTTCCATTTGTATAGGAATTTTCACTAAAAGACATTATGATACCTAGATTGTCTAAATAAAAGGGTGCGAGTTTGAATTCTACCATCTCATCACATCTGGATTGCTACTGTGCATTGTCTTTGAGTAAGGCACTTTACGTCAATTGCCTGAGTACCTAATCTACTTGTGTTGCCGGGACATTAGGCACCAAAACTAAACGAAAATGTTTCAGGTTTAATGTCCAACATTGCTACTATGGTGGTCATCTTAAAAGTCTTGTTCTTCTGAACAGATGATCATATCTACATGGGATTTATACCAAAGATTTCTGTAGACATTAATTTGTCCTAAAAGAAAATTAAATGAATTTGATCTCCAACATTTCAGTCAGCATGAAAATCTTGATACCACTATTCCTCCTGAACAATCGTTGTTTTAACATGGAGGGTACAAAAGGATTTTTATGTGTCCAGTTAGTCTTACATTAAAATGTCCAATCTGAAATCTAACATGGTTGATATTGTGATCCTCTTGAAAATCATGCTATGGCTACTCCCTCTGAATGAATAGTTGTATCAACATGGGATTTTCACTAAAACACTTTTGCAATATCTATTTTGTCCTTAAGTTAATCCATTCTCAATAATGGCTGCTTTGACAACCATTTTGAAAATGTTTAATTGATTCTTACCCAAAATAGATGGTAACGTCCACCTTGAATTTACAAAATGACATATTGTTGCTGAGCATATGGCTGCCATTACTTTTTAAACAACTTTTTGAAAAATGCTGACAAGAATTTCATTAAATTTGAAATAGACCACTCTGGTGGCCTAAATGGTTAGAGCGACTACCTCGGATGTGGGAGGTCGCGGGTTCGAACCCCGGCCGAGTCATACAAGACTTATTTAATAAAATTGGTACTAACAGCTGCCTCGTTAGGCGCTAAGCATTAAAATGTTAGTGTTAGGTTTGGTCGGCTTGGTATCAGGATAATGTGACTGGGTGAGACATCATGCTACGTGTCTGCCGCAAGATGCCCCAGTGCTAGACATCACCATAAACTGACACGCTGCAGACATCGTAGTGATATGACTGAAAAATTGTTAAAGCTACGTTTTCAAAATCCAAATCACACACACACACACACACACACACACACACACACACACACACACACACACTAATTTGAAATAAATGACAGAGGCACAAGACATTTGAAATTTTAACTAATGATGCAACTACACCTACAAATGTGGCTTCTGGTACTATAAACAGCAAAGCCACTGTTACTAAAAATATAAAAAAAAAAAAAAAACATTTATGCAAATTCTTCTCCGAAACTGCTTAATAGAATTTGATAAAACTTGGCAGAAAGATTCCTCGCATGGAACTCTTATAAGCTGTAAGTTATGCCAACTGCCATGAAATATGACCGTCATTACTTTTAAAGTAGAACACGATTTTAACAAACTCTTAATATCCACGTAAATAAATTGGACAGAAAACATCCTGAAATAGAGAGCTTTCAATTTTGACAACTAATATAGCTGCCATAACTTAAAATAATAGAAACACTTCCAAGGACTTCTACAAAAACAGCTGAATATAATTTGACAAACTTGATATAAAAACAATCCTCCAGATTTATATAAAAGATGCTGAGCCACTATCAAATATGGCAACCACTACAAAAACCACTTTCTTCCCAAAACCACCCTTCAGATTTGACAGCATCTGGGCACAGAGGGTTTTCACAATGAACAATTGATGCTGATCCACCATAGAATATGGTCACCATTACTAATAAAACAACAACAAAATTTAAATGACTACTCTAAAACCACTTAACAAAATTTAGTTATATTCGAGAGAAAGTGTCCTGACACGAAGATGATTCAAATTGCAACAAATTATTCCGTTCCTCAATAAAATATGGCCACAGTAATTAAAAATATTAAGACCTTTAAATAACTTCCTCTAAAACATCTCTGAACAGAATTTGACTACAAAGAGGGATCTAAAGTTTGTAATCTGACGCTCATCCGCTGTCAGATATGGCCATCATTCCTAAGAATAGAACAACTTTACGGCTTCTCCATAACGGCTGAATAGATTTTGATGAAACTTGATTAAAGGCATCTTGGCATAAAGACCTTTCAGATATTTATGAAAGTTTATGAACTGCCATCAAACATGGCCACCGTTACTAAAATTAGAAACACCTTTAAACTATTTCTAAAATGTGTTAAATAGAATTTGACCCAACTTGACAGAAAGCATCACGGCATGAAAACCGTTAAATGTTTTAAAAATATGCCCACCCATCAACAAATGTGCCCTATACTAAAAACGGAAACGACCTTAAAGCGACTTACTAAATTTGCTCACCTGAATTCGACTTAATTTGATAGAGAGCATCCTGGCATATAGGACATTCAAGTTTGTACAGAAGATTCTGGTCCAGTAACAAACATGGCTGGAATTATTAACAAGAAAATAAAACTCTAAAAGAATTTTTATCCAAAACCACTGAGTAGTAAACCGAATGGTTTTGTTTGTTTTGTTTGTTTGCCTTTTTTCACTTACGTAGCCTTTCCTGTTGGATTTCAATGTTAATGACTTCAGCTTTCATAGTTAATCATTTGTGTTTGTATTTATTTGTGTTCAAATGTACGCAACTGCTAGCAGATTTTATGCTGATCACCTAAAAGTATAAGTAAATCCAGCATGTATGTCTTCAGTACGTAGTATGCAACGGTATATCTGGGTCCATGCTGTTTACGGTTTGGTGTTGGGTATACGCTTATAAATGCAGTACATATCGCATGAAAAGGACATTGTATGAAACATTCGGAGCGAATTCTAAACACTAAGATCGATTACAGTTCGACATGACAACTATCATATATCGTGACAATGAAGTTTCCAGACCAGTGGAAAGAAATCTTGATTGAAAAAGCTGGGAAAGTGTTGGGTGGGGATAGATCAGAATTAACAAATTTTTGTTTCCTTTGTTAACGTGTCATACTCATCTGTACGTGTTAATCACATATGATTAACAGCACTTTCCTTGCCTTTAATAAATTGATAGAAAATATACAGGTTAACCGCGCTATTTTTCTTCCGCAAAATCGTAAATTTTTAATAAACAAAATTTTTCAAAATGTTTTCAGAATTAGCAGTTGGCCAAGATTTTGTAATAGTCATAATCTTTACACTGATGTATTTAGTTGCGACGCTACATATGTTTTTACTTGTAAGCCCGCGAGACAATATTCATGTTAATCGAAATGAACGATTACAAAGAAGTTGCTTGCAAAATCTCAAATATCCATCTCACCCATGCCGCTTATAGACACTTGCTAGTCCATGCACATTTCAATTGGACTGCTATAGGTCATCCTGCAAATACTAAGTTTGTAATGACCAGTAGAAAACTTCACGCGCCTGTACGTCCTAATATATGTTGTGAATCTGTACGCATTAGGACATAAAGGATGGGAGGAGATGTTCATATGCATGTTCGCCTGTCAGGTGCGATCCTGTGTCATGTACTAACCCCCCCCCAAAAAAAGACAATGGAGTTAATTCTGTATTGATTGGGGGGGGGGGGTGAAGAGTGAAACATGCGACCTTTCCTTTAGTTTTCCCGACAGATTAATGATGGGTGCTGTGTTTATAATAATCAGTGTGTGTTGCTTATCTCTCCACGGTTCATGTGTTTCTCATTCTGGCAAAGAATTCATTTATGTTTGCAAGTAAACTTACAGTGATGACTCAATAACAAAACAATTTGAACAATATTACCTTTCATTCACCTTTGACTGACGACATAAAAATGTTCTGTAATTAATGAAGTAATAACAAGTTACAAAATATTATGATCAGATAAAGTTGAAACGAAAATAGGTTCAAGCATATTTCCTGAGATTCTAAATAATAAACGCTTGCAATAGCGCACAAAGTCAATAAGCGAAATCATTGCAAGATAAAGGTTTTGTCGGTTGTTCACAGAACAAGATTGAGTACTAATTTTATAATTGTGCAAGGTCGATTATTAAGGTGATTGAAAAGGAATTTTTTAGTCTTTTGGTTATAGTAATTAACTGAGCCAGCAATACCATCCATGTGACCCCACCCCGGCAATACTTATCAGAGGATATCGATATAGGGATTTTGTCAGTTTTAGAAAATTAATGCAGCTGGTAAATGAGTAATACTGTGATACTGTGATTAGGAATACAACATAAAGTGTGTTCGAGAAATCAGATTAAATAAGATACAAGGTGTAAATTGGAATCAAATTTTACAAGATGTAGAATATTCTATTCGGTAACATTGTACAAGATGTCGAGTATTCGAGTCAGTGACATTTTACAAGATGTCGAAAAGCTGATTCAGTGATATTTTACAAGATGTCCAGTAGTCGATTCAGTGACATTTTACAAGGTGTCGAGTATTCGATTCAGTGATATTTTACAAGATGTCGAGTATTCGACTCAATGATATTTTACAAGATGTCAAGTAGTCGATTCAGTGACATTTTACAAGGTGTCGAGTATTCGATTCAGTGATATTTTACAAGATGTCGATTAGTCAGGTGATCAGAATAATCTTTCCTCGTCAGGTCAGGACGTGCCTCATTATATTTTGCGTGACAAAACTGACTAACTTTTGTCTTTAATCTCGGCGTTTATTTTGGACAACAAACAGTGCGGAAAGTTATTTGGGTGAAAGGGTGATCTGATCAATCAAGTTCTTTTGACAATAAGGCGAAAAGCAAAGTTGTGTATCAAGCACTATTGTCTGTGTATTGTCATGTTTGTATACCTGCAATAAGCAACAGAAAATGTCTTAAGAACTTAGATGTACCACAAAAATGGATAAAAGGAATATTTTCTTTATCCTCTGTTATATTCTATTGCAAAGTAAGTATAATGTTTGATATGAAAAAGTAATAATCTTTTTATCTAAATAATCAACTCTTATTGAAGACAATATCTCTTCTGATATATTTACCATTGTATATAGAGTTGCAGAAGAAACATGTGATAAATAGTTATTCTCTACAAAACGTATAATTAACCAAAAAAGGAAAATTATATCTAATTTAATATTTTTTTCCTCGTCGAGTTTTGTTCAAATTTTTTGGACAGAGCCCCAGGGTCTATCGTATTGGCCTAAGTCCGTTTTGGAAAAGTAAATAAAACAGTTCTAAGGTGCCGGACTAGACCAATTAGTTGGAAAAGTATGAACAATACTTACTAGCTTGCTGTGCGTACTCGCAGTGGTTCAGTCTCGATTTGTCTTAATAACTATGCCGATATCTCAAGCATTGTCAGCACGATTCTCGAGGATTAAACCTCGAAAACGTATGCTGTCTGTAACATTTAACTGAATAAAGTTGTACGAATAGAACTTTGCAAGAACTCAGAAACTTTGGTTTATTTACTAGGATGTTAAATTGCAATAGTGGCAATTTACATAAAATGCTATACCTGATTCGAGAGTTTAGAACCTAGGCTCGAGTTTTATGCTCTTAGAATTTCGATGGAAAAGAAAAGAATATGTGCGTTACTACAATTTCATTTTTGCAGTATTGGCACAGTCTCGAGGCCATATTTATTGTAATGGTCAAGAATTGCAATATCCCTGTACAATTGTAACATAAATCCGAATTAATTAGTGAAAATCTTCAGAAACAAATCGTTCCCACATGACATTAATTCTGATTCATGTCTTTATATCCATAACTTGTTATTTAGATGGTAAAACATTTATTCTTCCAGCTTCCAGAAATTTAAATTGTTAAAAGTTTTAGTGAATTTATGGACAGGTTCTAACTTAGCAATTAGTTTAGAAATAATCATCTATTTGACATTAATTCAGTAAATTTAGTATATTTCTTATATAACATATTGCGAATCCCAACGTTTTTATTACACATTGTACGATTTTGCTTAAATAATGCTTTCAAAAAGTCGTATATTCACTCGAGTTTCATGCTCCCTGGTATTTTGAGTTATATTAGGTTTAAAATATCATAGAGACAGACAGATATAAAGGTAGGAAGGAAGGTTTGTGTTTGTTTTAGTCTCGTGTTGAACGGCACATATCTTGCTGAGGCAATGTGAGTTAAGTGCCTTGCAAAAGGACACACAACGAAGGCCGACCAGGACAGTTTTGGACAGGATTCGAACCCGCCTCCCTCTGGTCCCGACTCCGATACTCAAATCCCCTCTATGGTAAACGTTTGGCAGATAATTAGATAAGTAGGCGAGAAGTGGTTTGAAAGACAGGTATATATGCACACCGTATATTACGAAACCAGTTGTTTTTAAATTAGAAATCGTGAAGGCTACAAACCCATGGGTTTGGTTGTTGTCATTAAATTAAAAAATTACGTTCAGTAGATACTCTCATATAAATAGGTTCACTGTTTATTTAAAAACCAAAGTTTGGACAAATGTATAACCCGAAACCAAATACGTAATGTTTCCCTTAGTATCAAGTGCTGAAATCGCGCCTCATGTAACCATTTTGTTTAATGCCATAGAACAGTCATATACATCCAGAATTAGTATAAAATATATGCTCGCAACTAAAATTTGAACTATATTGTACATTATATAATACTATTTCACGGAATGTTAGAGACCAAAAATTGCTGATACCTACATGTATTGTTATGTTGTTGTGAACGAGGATCATATTACCTTTTGTAAAATTAAAGTATCTCTCTATCCGCCACCAATTAGTAAGACATTGCAGCATTTTTTATTTCTGATATGTCGGTGGCACGAAGAAAAACTGGTACCAATTGCATCTATCTTCATTGTGACTAACGTCTAGATTTCTCTCTTGCTTTGCTGATTGGATGTATTTATTTGCTTAATTTGTTTTGGAAATAAATGTTTAATTGCTAAAAGCTTAAGAGTCAGTGAGCAGTAGTATATGGGGGCGATATGGCCCCACGTAGACCGTAATGTTAAAAACAGGTCCCGGCACTATGGCCCCAAAATTTATAGCCCCACGTAGACCTCTATGTTAAAAAAGGGTCCCGGCACTATAGCCCCAAAATGTATAGCCTCACGTATACTTCTATGTTAAATTTGGTCGTTTGTACCGTAGCCTCAAGATTTATAGCTTCACGTAGACTTCTATCTTACATTTGGTCGTTTGTACCGTGGCCTCAAGATTTATAGTCTCACGTAGGCTTCTGTGGTAGAAGAGGTGGTTTGTACTTTGCGGACAATGGGAATTTAACATGAGAATGTCAACTGGAGGTCAATGGAAATTGAACATGGGTAATGTCGTGGGGTTTATAGGGTCAAAACTATTTATAGGGTGAAATGTATTTATTGGACAAAGGGTTGAGAGAGACAAACACAGACATACAGAAACAAACAAATACACATCCAAACACACAGAAAAGGGGACAGAGATGTTGCAAAGAAATACTCGCAGACAGAATAGAGACTCCAAAAGAAAAGACTTTTGTATGGGTACAAACATTTATTCAAATATATACATGGGCTCTACGGCCTGTGCTTTGGTTTAAGCACTGTCCATTTAACACATACAAGTTATCTATTTCTTGGTTCTAGAAACTACTTTTAAAAATTAAAGTTCATGCCTTCAAAAAACATATACAACGTATATACATTTCATAAAAGAATGACATTTTTCATGCTACAATTAATGTCCATTTTTGAGAAAAAGCTCAAACAAGAAACAAACGATCCAACTGGACAAAATTCGTGCTTTTCTTTTTATCAGTCACGCACGTTGTTTTCAAATCTGGTCAGCTACTACTTGTGTCCCAGCGTAGATGTTTTCCATCACATACTCCCTTTCATCTGTAAATCTGTGCTAGGTAAACTTATTTACAAGCAGATCAATGGTGGTTATTGTCTTCTTCCCATGGAGGCACAACGTATGCCATATGAATGGTCACTTTTCCATCGGTGATGTCAAAGTTTTCACTCATCGTCTGCATCGTCGAAGCAATAGCCCTCAATAGTTTGGAAGAAGTTAATTCTGCAGGTGTGCTAAACCCGAGACATACAGGAGAGTTCAAACTTTCGTGATACATAGATAGGCTCAAACGACCTTGAGTTCTGACTTGGCACTGACGTTTGAGTTCCTCTAACAGTGAGTCAAATAAGTCCGTAATGAAACCTGCTGCTTTCTCGGCTGGAACGTCAGGCGCAAAGTCTTTAAATTTCACCGTGTAGGTGAAAGTTGTCGTCCTAAATTTTCTCGAAGTCGCTGTC